>RCUC01148035.1:0-40789 GCA_003697995.1 Taxidea taxus jeffersonii
GATCGGGAGGGTCCATATTTTCACTTTACATATACATAAACTACTGCTCAGAGTCTCTGGTATGGATGGAGTTGGGACAGAACTGAGGCCCCTTTGTCCAGTGCTCTGTCTTCTACATTATTGAGACCACATCATATATTTTGATTCACTGTGGATTAAGGTTTTGTTTTAGAGATTTTAAAATTAGACTGGCTTCTGGGAAGAAATTGCTTGTTGAGTGTGTTCAGTCTCTACCCTTACATACTGTGAATAATCCATTTATATTGTTCTAAGTACTTGCTTGCAAATGTTAGCCTGAACTATATAAAATTGCTGTTTGGAAGGTGAAAAACTGCAGAGTATTTCATATGATTCAGGTCATACTGTTGAGAGACTGATCCTCCCTTGCTGCTGTCCCCTAAGCCACACCGGCCTTCTCACTGTCTAACCACTTATTCCTGCCTCAGGGCCTTTGAACTTTCTCTTGTCTCTGGCTTGATTACTCTTCTTTCACATAGTAAACCCTGTCCTCACTTTCTCCAGAAATTTTCTGCAAATATTACTTTCTCAACGAGGCCTTCATTCCCTATGCTGTCTAAAATTTCAGTCCCCTGTCCTAACCAAGTACACATTTTCTAACCTTTTCTCTGCCTTGCTTTTTCTCTTTAAAGCCCAGCACTATGTTATAGACTATGTATAGCTGTTATTTGTGTGTATTGTGTATCTCTATCTTATAGTGTAAGTTCAACTGGGTAGGGGTTTTTATTTTGTTTTATTTGTTCACTGCTGTATCTCCTGCATCTAAAATAGTGCCTGACACACAGCGAGTGTTCAACAATGTATGCTGAATAAATGAGTCTGAAGTTACAGGGAGCTGATGGTATCCATGTGCCCAGATCTTTGAAAACACCATGCTGGGAATTTTCACTCTGTTTTGTGTGGAAAAAGGCATTGTGGAGGTCTCCATAGCTATGGCACAGAGAATGAGAGGCCGAGGAGATGAAATTGTTACCTACTTCTTTCCTGTTCAAGCAGGACAACTCAGCTTTTGTCTCTCTTATATGTTGGGTTTCTGGTAAGATTTCATCAGGAAAAATGTTTGTGCAAATCATAACAACTCGAAGCCATTGATTAGGGATAATAAGAAAAAAAATGTTTACAGATCATCATGTGGTTGGGAGCCTAAAATACTGTGATTATCAGTGTTTCTTCACCACCCTGAAAGGAGAGTGTGGTAAGGGGGCTGTTTTTAGGAGTAAGCAGCAGAAGTCCCAAAGTCAATGAGCTTCATCTTTGAAAGAGTAAAAAAAAATTGTTCTTAAAATATGAAAGTATTTTTTATTCTAAGGAATTGTTCAAAAGCCTCTCTCCCTCATTCCCAGGTTTTTTAGTTTATATTAACCAGGCGTTGAAAATACTTAGGGGAAAGGGGGTAACAGTGTTGTTCATATAGTTACTTTTTGCTTGGAAACTGACCTAAGTCCTCTACTAGCCAGGATTAAGAGAAGTAGGTGTGAGGAGTAACACGTCTTAGTCTACATTCTCCCAAATTCATGTATTTTCAACACATTTCTAAACATATAATGACATGAAAATTGTTAAGGTCATAATATAAAGATTTTAGAAGAATCTATGTGAAGCAAAATGGTGAATCATGCAGAGAAAATAATCAAGAGAGATGTCTGTCTCTATTTGTCTTCCCCATAACCTTCCCCTGGCCCTGACCTGGCACACGGCTGCCTGAGTCACTTGCAGGCTGATTTTCCATCTGAAGGAATATTGGCCACAGATGTGCAATCCAGGGTCACACAGCTGAATGCTCGGCAAGGTCAGGATTAGAACACAGATCCCCAAGTGCTGCCTTAATCCCCTGTTTCTCCATCATGCATTGCTTCTCTCTTAAAAGTCCTTCAGAACAATGATGCACATTATATGTCAACATCTGACTGGGCTTTCTTAAAAATGCAAACCTATAAAGCAAACATTAGAAACTCCTACTGACCTATCTATATTTACAAATTCAAAGGAAACGTGCTAGCCATAATGAGCATTAGTTAAATCATTAACTTGTAATTCTTAGGAGAATAATTGAGTAATACTTAACTAATCATAAATAATTCTTAGGACAGAAGAAATACCATTTATCATGCAACTGTGAACATGTAAGACTACGGGAGAAAAATTGATGGGGACAGAAAAAAGACAAGTCTGCATGACAGTGACAGCAGGGTGAACAAAATTCTGATGGGTGACAATGAGAGCCTCCAGGTCAGAAAGAAAGATGGGAAGAGAAGGGCCCAGTGCTTTCATAACATGGAAAATGCAGCTGTTGTAGTGAAATGAGCTTCTCTGAGTATTGTTTTTTTGCCCTTACATTGTTTCTGTTAAACAAATAAAGTGGTTTTTAATCCATTTTGATCAAGCAACCTTTTGGAAATCTGGCTAAAATTATAGACTATCTTCCCAGAAAGATGTCCAAGGCGCCTTGTTCTCAAAGGCAACACGCAAATGGTGTGCAGAAATAGAACTTTCCTCATTTACCTACAATTGCATTTCATTTCCATCTCAGGCCTGCATTCTGCCTGATAGCAGGAACCTACCTAATCCAGCTCCTGGCAATATGCCATCCCTTCAGTCACTTCTCCATGATTTGGGGTTTAAAATAACAACAACCACAAAATCATCTGCCCCCCTTCTTCCTTCTGAGGTTTAATTCTAAAGTCTGGGGCTCTGTTCCTTGTTTTTGATCTGCCTCAAGAAGGCAGCCCTGAGAAACATCCGGTCTGCATTTCAGGGCTCCTGGTCCTTTGTTCCTTCAGTGCTCCCTTTCCTTTGGGAGGAAACTGTGTCCTCTTTCCGCTCCTGTGGCATAGTCTTTGCTGTTGTTCACTGCCGTGTCTTTGTGTCCTATCTGATTCTCTCTCTCAGGCTGTGGGAAGGTAGGCCTGCTTTCTGCTTCTCTGGAACTGAGGGGCCTGGGGGCTTGTCCAGGCTCTCTGTGCCCTCTCACCCCTAATCACTGCACAGACATGCAGCTTGCACCTCTCCCTCTCTGTGGATAATCCTCAAGACATATTTTCTTTTCCAGTCCCTGGAATGTGGGCAGGTGCAGGACTTCGGACAGTCCCACCCTTCTTCCAATTCCCTTTCCCCATGGCAGTGTGGAGGCTCAGGATGGGACAGGAGAAATAACTTGCTCATCAAGTATTCCTTGGGAAATTTAAGAATATGTATATATATTTCCTTATTTAAAAATACAGCAACAGTAAATGAAAAAATAACATTAATTACAATAGGGGATAAGTATACATGGAGTAAAAGGGATGGGGAGGTGAATGAGACATCCAAGTGTACATTTTTAATAATTTGGGCTTTTAAACTATATTAACAATTTGTGTATTCAAAAATAAAATCAAATGAAAAGGGGTTTAAAAAGCCAAACCCTAAAATTGTTTATAACAAAAACAAATAATCCTAACTGTAAATCAAACTAACATAAACAACAGAAAGGATATTTAATTGGATATATTTGAACATGTATTTGTTTAGTGGCATGTAATCTCAGATAACAGAAGAGCTGCAGGGAAATCTTAAATTATATTTAAATAATTTGCTCTGACTCATGGTGTTGTTATTATAATTCTAAAACTGTTCTGTGTGTCCTTTAGGATAGAATACATGAAACTCTGAATTGATATTGTTGGCAACCAAGATTTTCCTTAGGAGAAGGGAGTTAGATATGTGGGTTGAGGGACGATAAGGAAGAACTCTGTGGTATTAAATGTGGATTGAAGATATTAAGATAAATTTATGATTTTCAAGTATCTGTATATAGATATAAGTCTATGTTATATAAATCTAGAGAACTAATGTTCATATTTGAGATAACTAGCAAACCATATGTGTCACTTCTTCAGGACAGACTTAAAAATACTGATACCCTAGTGACAGTAAGTGTTCCCAGCATCCAGATTTTGGTTGTAAATAAAACTGGACTTTCTTAAAGAAACTGCGGATGTGGGTGAGATTACAAAATGAGTCTTGAACTTCCTGTGCCGGGAAACAGTGAAGCGTTCAAACCTAAACTGTTTTTTTGTCAAGAATACACAACGAATAGTAATGGTAATACATATTAAAAAGTCCATGTTGGGTTGCCTGGGTAGCTCAATCAGTTGAGTGTCTGACTCTTGATTTTGGCTCAGGTCATGATCTCAGAGTCCTGGGATGGAGCCCTGCATCAGGCTCTGTGCTCTGTGGGGAGTCTGCTCAAGGATTCTCTCCCTGTGCCCCTCCTCCCCCAATAAATAAATAAATCTTGATAATAAAAATAAAAGTCCTCCTTTCAGAGTAATAACCAGGAATAGAGGGGAAGGAGATGGGGAGAGAGAGGTTGAGAGAGAATAATTTTCTCCTTTTAAATAGGATAAATGCAGAATGAATGCTAAAATCCAATCACCACTTTGTGATTTCCAGCAGGATAACATTGACTTAGGCAAGCATCACCAAGAGATGCTGTGGTGTATGGTAGCTGAATTACAGCTGCCAAAGATGTTCAGTTTAATCCCAGGAAAGTGTTATCTTAGGTGATGAGAGGATCTTTGCAGATGGGAGTAAGTTTAAGGACCTTGAGGTGGAGAGATTATCCTGGGTTATTGGCTGGGCCCACTATAATCAGCAGGAACCTTGTGAGTGGAAGAGGAAGGCCAGAAACAGAACTAGAGAGATGACAAAGTGAGAGGGACTCCGTCCACAGTTACTGGCTCTGGGGACGGAGGCAGTGGACCATGAGCCACAGGAAGCAGGCAGAGAGGGGAATGGTTGGAAGAAGTGAAGCCAGATGCTAATACCTGGTGGCCCTTGGTGAGGGACACACATGTTCATTGTAGTTTTCTACGGGTTTGACAGTGTTCAAGGCAAATAAAAAAATTTAAAAAGAAAAAAGAAAGCCTACATCCCAAATTAATGTAGACCTCGATTTTTGTCATTTTGTGCATAGGAAAGGTGAAAAATAGGAACGTAGACACACACAACACAGAGTAGCAGGGATGGCATGAAATGGTGTTCCAGCTACACATCTGTTGTATGTTTCACTAGGTCAGTGTTTAACCGGTGCTGGGTCCCTGTAGCTTCAGCATCTACTGTAGAAAGTGTGGTCTGCAAGAGTGGCTTTGAGAATCTAGCTTTGTTGGCAGATTGAACATTGCCTCACAAATATTCTGTTACTTTGCAATGCCAAGTCAGCAGTTTTTATTTTTAAGATATTTAAAAATAAAAGTATTCTTCTTCTATTAAACATGTACATGGAAGGTTTTTAAAAAGGGAAGAGCCACAAACTTAGAATCTTTTCCTTTTTTTTTTTTTTTTTTTTTTTTTTGTTACTTCTATTGCACCACTGCTTGTTCTCCCGCACCACACAGGACAGGATTGATCCCAAGTCTTGTTTCACCAGAAGAACTTCTTTGAGGGTAGAAAATTTGATCTGTTTTATTCTGTGCTATATTTTTAGAGTCTAGAGCAATACATTGTATCTACCATGTGTCAAAGAAGTACTAATGTATGTTAGAAAAAAAAAAATCTGTTCTTTCTTCCTGTGTCTCCTTCACTTCTCCACAGAGCACTTCACTTCTGACACCAGATATGCGGACTTTTTCACCACCAAGCACTTCTCTGTGACACCTGCTGGGTGTCCCTACAATTTAACTCAGTGCTGGCACTACCTCTTCATAAATAGTGTCAAATCCCGCAGGTTAAGGACTCAGTCCCACAAGACTGCTCCTCCCTTCAGATGCCAATCACAGTTAGTAGGTCCCTGGGCTATCTGCAACTTCTTTAACTCAGCTAGCTGCAAGTTGGAAGCTCCCCAAACTTCCTCCCATTTTGGATTCTATTAATTGCTAGAGCAGGTCACAGAATTCAGGGACACATTTACTAACATTTATCATTTTGTTAAAGGACTTAAGGGATACAGATAAGAGATACTTAGGGCAGGTCTGGGAGAGTCCCAGGGACAGCAGCTTCTGTCCCCATGGGATTGGAATGTATCATCCTCACAGGTACATAGATGTGTTCACCTATCTGGAAGCTCTCTGAGCCCCATGCTCTTGGAAAATTTATGGAGGCTTCAACAGGTAAACATGATCATTCTATTTCCAGCCCTTCTGCCTTTTTAAAAAAGAACGGCGAGAGCTGGGCGAGGGCTGATAGTTCCAAGCTTCCAATCATGGCGTGGTCTTTCTGGGGACCAACCCTCTTTAGAGCTCCCTAGAGGCTGCCCAGAGTCACCTCTTTAGAACAACAAAAACAAAACCAAAAAACCCTAACACCCAAGACATGATAAGGGTTTTAGGAGCACTGTGCCGGGACCTGGGGGGAAGAGACCAATATAGATTTTCTTTTACCTCACAGTTTGAATAAAGGCATGGGTCAGAACTGCAACTAAAGAACCATATTAGCTGAAGTGTGGTATATTATCCATCCACACACACACGTAACACTCTGTGTTTTAGAGCCACAGCACGTCTCCCTGAAGTCCCTCCTTCAACTGTAAATTAAAACCTTCTCTCTACAGTTCTTCTTTCCCTCTCAGTAATTTTTTTTATTGATCTTCTGGTCTTTATTTCTCCATTACTCAACAGTCATTTCTAAATAAGAACCACTAACTTAGCTGAGCGCCTTGTTTTGCTTGCATTATTTTTGGGAACACATTTTAAGCTCATAAGGACAGAAACTACTTCTTAGGTATTTCTTGCTACTCTCTTTTCAAACCTGGAACCCGACACAGGGCTCTTTTTTGGCTCTTCCAGTTAATTCATTCCTTCTCCTTTGGGACTGGCAGCCCACTTCCTCTCTGGAAAATTATCTCACCTCCATTATATGAAGAACTGTGGGTGAAACAATGAAGTTGTCCTGCCCTCTTCTAGCCACATTGGAGAGAGGGAATCTGTGAGGGTAAAAAACAAAAAGTTAGCAGCTGGACTGTGGTCTTCCTGAGCATCATCATTAATTGAAAAAAGATAGACCATTGTCAGGCTTCTTACAATATCAAGAAATTTCCTCATTGCTAGTAAATAAGAATCTTTCTAGAGTGGCTATGAATGGACTGACGATCCACAAATATTCTTGCACGTTGTACTTGATTGTCAGGATAATTTATTATATAACCTGTAATTTTTTATTTGCAGCTGTGCAAAGGAAAGGCAGCTGGGCGGCCTCTCTGTCAGTCCCTCAAAGACAGTCAACTGACAAGACATCTCAGCCGAGGGGCCTTAGACCCTGCAGTTTTTTTGTGCTTATGGGATTCACACTCATGTCAGTGCTCATGTCATGACTCGTGTCAGATTAATCCCAGGTAGTGACTAAGGGCATCAGAAGACGTGTGTGAGGTATCCAGGGCTGCCATGAAATGATGTCACTGCTGTTTCTTTCTTAGAGTGATGCTAACTTAGTGTGGGGTTGGCTGGTTGTATCCTATGCATTTGGTTGGCAGTTTTGCAGCATGAAGCCTGGGTGCAGTCAGTGACACTTGCTCCTGAGACCTGGAACATTGGGTTGGTGGCACATGTTCTAAACAGATTTTTAAAGAAAAATTTAGTACCAGCAGAGAAAAACAAGAGAATAGCCCCTGTTCTCTAGACTTCAGCACTACTTCTGTTCCTATTTCTAAACTTTCCCACTGATTTTGTTAGTGCATTCTTTCCAGTGACTTTACTCTTTACTGAAATTAACCAGAGATGGTTTCTGTTGGTGGCAACCAAAGGATTCTGACTGATAGAGCTATGCCTAAGGTAAGTCCTTGGAACATTTTAATTAAATGGTTAGTGTCTCCATTAATTACTGCTGTGTAATAAGCCACCTCTAAACCTAGAGCTTGAAGCAGCAACCATCTATTTAGCTCATAGTTGTACAGTTCAGCAGATCAGACTGGGTTCAGCTAGATGGTTCTTTTGGTCTCACCCGGCTTTTCTCCTGTTTTCGTGATGAGGTGCTGGTCACTGGGGCAGCTTTACTTCTGGGTTGGCTGCCCATATATAAAGTTGGCTTGAGCTTGTCAGATGGTGGAAGTGGGGTCTCAGAATGAGATAAATAATGGGTTGAGTTATGTTTTCTCCAAACTCCTGTGTTGAGGCCCTAACTCCCAGTACTTCAGATTGTGACTCTGTTTGAAGACAGGATCTTTAAGGAAGCTGATAGGGTGGGCACTAATCTCATTTGACTGGTATTCTTATCAGAAGAGGAGATTTGGACACAGAGACACTCGGGGTGCACATATGTATATACACAGAGGAAAGACCGTGTGAGGACACAGCAAGAGGATGGCTCTCTCTGAACCAAGGAGACAGGTCTCAGAAGAAAGCAAACCTGGCAGCACCTCAATCCTGGACTCTTAGCTTCTGGAGCTGGGAGAGAATAAATTTCTGTTGGTTAAGCCACACTGTCTGTGGTTTGGCAGCCCTGGCAAACTCATATGGGCTGCATATAAGGTCTTTTGTGGCTTAAGCTCAAAATTGGTACATCCCTTCACATGCATTATATTAGTTACTCTAAGGCACAAGTCCAGCCCAGCTGGGTAATTACATTACAAATGGGTATAAATATAGGGAGGAGATCAATTGTGGCCATATTTTCAAATAATTTGTCACAATACTTTGAATGATAAGGAAGAACACAGAACAGAAATAGATATTAATGTGGAAAATGTTATTAGTTTCTTTAATATTGAAGTGAAGTTTTTATATAAGGCATACTTCTATTTCTTAGAGTGGAGTAGGCTGGCTCATGTTTATTCCATTGCCTGCACAAGGAAAATATGCCACTTGCTTCAGGGAGGCCCTGTTCTTTGTAGAATGAACTGGAAGGTCTTGGTGAATGACCAGAAGGGTGGGGGGTAATGGTAGTCTTTCCTTTACAGATCAGGTTATATCATTAGGTCTTAAAAGTTAAATCTTCCCTTCCCTTCCCTTCCTTTCTCTTCCCCCTCCTCTCCTTTCCTCTCTCCTCCCCTTTCCTCCCCCCTCCCTTCTCCTCCCCTTTCCTCCCCTCCCCTGTCCTCTCCTTCCTTTCCTTCCCCTTTCTGCCTGTCCCTTTCCCTCCCCTTCCCTTCCTTTTCCTTCCTCTCTCTTTCTTCCTTCCTAACTTACTCCTTCCCTCCTTCCTTCTTTTTGTTTTTTCATCCTCTTTTTCTATTTACTTTCTCCCAAATAAAACTTCACTTCAGTGAAGGGCACGAGGGGCACTGAAGTATTCCCAAGGCCACACAGAGGTGCCCAGGCGAGTAGTTGCCCTGCGTGGTGCTGGCTCCCTTGTTCCTTGCACACCAAGCTCGGTGAGTGAGCCATGCCTGGTCTTCCCATCCTCACAGCTACCAGGTTTCTTCCCTCTCTCTGCTTTGCCTTCTGTGCTCCATCTTCTTGTCCCTGCCTCACATTTTCTAGATGTCTTCTTGGAATTTTTAATCTCTCTTTACCTTTCTTGGGCAGAACAAATTTAGTTACAGAACAGCTCAAACTTCAAACTCTGATACTCCCACTCACTAGTTTAAACTGCCGGCAGTAACATCAGAGGCCATTGTACAAAGGGCAAAATTTTCTTCTGTTTAACAAATAGAAGTTCTTCTAAATACCAGAATTCACTTTCCTTGGAAGGCAATGGGAAATAAAACATTTGCTGTGAGCAAATTCCTTTAATAAAATACAAAATAAGCAATTTCTTACATGGTAGGCATCATAATGGGGGCCTGTTTACATATTTCCATTTTATAAAGAGGTGTTTTGGTGAGTCAACTTGAGTTAAAATGATTCTGTATGCTACATGATACTGTAGCATCCTTCTAGAGTGGAGTCGTGGAGGTATTGAACTTGTCCAACCTTCAACACACCCTCAGTTATTGTGGTAGTGGAATTAACCATATCTGTAAAAAGATCATTGGCAACATTAATTGGCATATGAAAGGTTTAGGCTACTTCTGCCCCTGTCATTGGAGCACTTAGGTCTGTCACATTGGCTACCCTAAGTTATTCCACTGCCAGAGGGCTGTGGCTTGAAAACACTCCCAGCTTTGTACTAAAATGGTCATCAGTTGCTATAGGAATAATAGTTTGGGACCTAACATTACTTTAAGATAATTTTGTTTTGCTCACATTTGGAGGAATTCAAAAGGATAATATCAACACAATTTTTCATCTAAAAAATAACTCTCAAAAAGGCATCTTGTGGGAAACTTCAGAGCTACATTGCTCTCTACCTTGTATCTCCACACAGAAAATGTCAGGCCATCTTGGAAATGGAAAGAAATGACTTAGACAAACACACACACATGCCCACATGCGTGAATGGGTAGTATAGGATGGTGACAAGGAAGGGGATTTGAAGGGTATATTTTAAAACTGGTACCACATAGAATATTAATCTGCTTGCCCATCTCACTCAGAATTGGAACTTTAATTACTTCATGATTTTCAAGGCGAACTCTGAAATTTTAAAAGACTTTTAGGTACCTCATCATATTCTTTTGTCATTGACTGATCTTTTGCCCTTCGCTGCTGTGGAACCAGCTCTGTGCAGATTCACTCTGACCACACTTCACCTCAGGCCTCTAGCTTCCTGCCCTGCCAGGGCTGCCCTGCTGATGGCACATTGTGTGTGGGCAGGAGGGCAGAATGGGGTCAGGGGTAGGGGAGACATTGCAGGAACTCAGAAGTGGAAGGAGTTCAGGGTCTGACAGGGTAAAATAAGAAAAATAAATAAATAAATAAATAAAATAAGAAACCAGATGTTGAATGACCACTTCCTCCCTTATCCCCTCCTCCCTTCAGACAGTTCTGAGATGTGTTTCCTGTGACCCACTCACGAGGGCCTATGAATGGAGCAGCCAGTATCTCCTACCACGCAGTAGCCACCACCATCATGCATCTTTCTGTTGCTTCTTCCAGCTTTCCACTTCATTTCACTGCCCCTCATACCTCCTCCCCGGATCAGATTCCCTGAGAACTTGGTTTTTGTTTCCTACTGTATATTCTAGGAAGCCCAAGCTAAGATATGCATCAAAAAAGAGGAAAAGATTGGGAAAATAAAACTTTAAACTCAAACTCAAACTTTGCTTACTTGGGAGTGTTTTATGTACATGGGGGTAAAGACCTATTCCCTTTCTAGGCAGCATTCTTTGAAATATTAGAAAAGACTTGGTATTTCTATCTTTTCTTCAGAGACCTTCTAAATCCATACGTGCACTGGAAAATAAGAAAAATTTGCAGATCTCTCTCAAGTTGGAGGGTCTTCTAATTTCCTGATCTTTTTACCCCTTCTACTCCCCTCACATCACCCTTTAACCACTTTTTTTCTGTTACTTCCTTCTTCGCACTTATCCAATCTGTTACAGTGTGGATTTTTGTTTGTCTCCAAGCTCTTGGATGTTCCTTGCATTAGAAGCTCAGCACCATGAGGACTTGGTGGCTTATATTTATTGTCTTACATGGGGCTTGCAGCACAGTTAATGATACACAGGTTAGAAAGAATGACCCTTTTCCTTTGGGCTCTTCTCTCCGCCAACAGTCTCTTTGCCAGCCTTGGAGCTAGATACTGGGAATCAAGAGGAATATGGTAGGATCCTGCCTTGGAGCATCTTGGAGTGGAGAATAGCATGTACTTCTGATTTTCTGATTCATAGTTTGGTCATTTGCACCACATGTTTTATTTTTACTACTAGATTTTAGCATTCTGAGTGCAGGATGTCAACGGCTTTGTATCTCTATGGAGGTGGGCATGTACCAGGAAATTAAAATAATATTTTTGGAAGCACTAAAAAAGTTTTAAGGGAGCTTTATAAACATGGTTAATAATAAGTATTATTAATTGTCCAGTAACTTTTTAATAATTGCTCATTAACTATTCATTGTCAGTGACTGGGAGAGGAAGGAGAGTATCTGTCTGAGAGTGAGAGGGAGACAGTGATGTTGGTGAAAAGGTAGAGTCAGCGTGGGTGACAGGCAAAGGAAGCAAAAGAAAGATTGGATTGGAAAGCCAAATCCCATATTGCTATGAAGATACTCTACCTCTGCCTATTTGCTTTTCTGGGACTTTAGAATAATTTAGTAATAATTATTTCTTTACATGTCTACAGGAAGATAAAAAATGAGTTTGATGCAGTTTTAAAACCATAAGAACAGAAAGTTTACAAATCATAGCATGTTCCTCTACTTGAAAATTTGCCTCATTATTTTCCAGCTTCAGCATGAGAAGGTCAAACTAATTAAAAACATACATTCAGGGAGGAGTCAAGATGGCGGAGAAGTAGCAGGCTGAGACGACATCAGACAGCAGGAGATCAGCTAGATAGCCTATCAAACCATTCCAAACACCTAGGAATCCAACAGGAGATTGAAGAGAAGAAGAACAACAATTCTAGAAACAGAAAATCGACCACTTTCTAAAAGGTAGGACCAGCGGAGAAGTGAATCCTACGCGATGGGAAGATAGACCCCTGACGGAGGGGCTGGCTCCCGGCAAGCGGAGGAACAACGGAGCACAAAATCAGAACTTTTAAAAGTCTGCTCCAGGGAGGGACAACACTCCAGAGGCTAAACTGGGGTGAAGACCTCACAGGGACAGTGTGGACTCAGGTCCCACGGGGTCACAGAAGGATCGGGGGTGTCTGAGTGTCCCAGAGCTCACAGGTATTAGAGCAGGGAAGCCAGCTGCGGAGACAGAGCCCAGGAGTGAGCTCTCAACTCGGGGTTACCTAGAGCCGTGGTCTGTGACACGGGCCGGTGCTCAGTGCAAAAGGTCCCCACAAGATCTGGGGAGACTCCGACCTGGGAGAGCTCAGGGATCTATGGGGTTCGGAGACTCCAGGTGGGACTCTGCCAGAGACAGAGATGCTTGGTCACAGGCTGGGTGAGCTCAGAGCACAGCCAGAGGCCAGTGAGACGGGACTGATTACGCACGATTTTCTCCAAGCGCGGCCAGAGGCTGGGGAGACGGGAGTGATTAAGCGCTTTTCTCTGAAGGCGCACTGAAGACTGGGGCCCCGAGCTCTCGGCTCCTCCAAGCCGGAGATTGGGAGGCCGCCATTTTCATTCCCGTCCTCTGGAACTCTAAAGAAAACGTTCAGGGAACAAAAGCTCCCGAAAGCGAACCTGGGAGGATTACTTAGCCTGGCCCCTGGTAAGGGCAGTGCAATTCCACCTGGGACAGAGACACTTGAAAATCACTACAACAGGCCCCTAGAAGATCAACAAGAAATCCAGCCAAGACCAAGTTCACTTAACAAGGAGAACAGTGGATTCTTATCTGGACAAAATGACAAGGCGGAAAAACTCACCACAAAAAAAAAGAACAGGAGGCAGTACCGAAGGCTAGGGACCTAATCAATACAGACATTGGTAATATGTCAGATCTGGAATTCAGGACGACGATTCTCAAGGTTCTAGCCGGGCTCGAAAAAGGCATGGAGGATATTAGAGAAACCCTGTCGGGAGAAATAAAAGCCCTTTCTGGAGAAATAAAAGAACTAAAATCTAATCAAGTTGAAATAAAAAAAGCTAGTAATGAGGTGCAATAAAAAATGGAGACTCTTACTGCTAGGATGAATGAGGCAGAAGAAAGAATTAGTGATATAGAAGACCAAATGACAGAGAATAAAGAAGCTGAGCAAACGAGAGACAAACAACTACTGGATCACGAGGGGAGAATTCAAGAGATAAGTGATACCATAAGACAAAACAACATTAGAATAATTGGGATTCCAGAAGAAGAAGAAAGAGAAAGAGGAGCAGAAGGTATATTGGAGAGAATTATTGTAGAGAACTTCCCTAATTTAGCAAAGGGAACAAGCATCAAAATCCAGGAGGTGCAGAGAAGCCCCCTCAAAATCAATAGGAATAGGTCCACACCCTGTCATCTAATAGTAAAATTTACAAGTTTTAGCGACAAAGAGAAAATCCTGAAAGCAGCCCGGGACAAGAAGTCTGTAACGTACAATGGTAAAAATATTAGATTGGCAGCAGACTTATCCACAGAGACCTGGCAGGCCAGAAAGAACTGGCATGATATATTCAGAGCACTAAATGAGAAAAACATGCAGCCAAGAATACTTTATCCAGCTAGGTTATCATTGAAAATAGAAGGAGAGATAAAAAGCTTCCAGGACAAACAAAAACTGAAAGAATTTGTAAACACCAAACCAGCTCTACAGGAAATACTGAAAACGGTCCTCTAAGCAAAGAGAGACCCTAAAAGTATTCTCAGAAAGGAAGAGAGACAATGTACAGTAACAATCACCTTACAGGCAATACAATGGCACTAAATTGATATCTCTCAATAGTTACCCTGAATGTAAATGGGCTAAATGCCCCAATCAAAAGACACAGGGTTTCAGAATGGATAAAAAAACAAAACCCATCCATATGCTACCTACAAGAAACTCATTTTAGACCTGAGACACCTCCAGATTGAAAGTGAGGGGGTGGAAAACAATTTACCATGCTAATGGACATCAGAAGAAAGCTGGGGTGGCAATTCTTATATCAGATCAATTAGATTTTAAGCCAAAGACTATAAAAGAGATGAGGAAGGACACTATATCATACTCAAAGGGTCTGTCCAACAAGAAGATCTAACAATTTTAAATATCTATGCTCCCAACATGGGAACAGCTCAACTATATAAACCAATTAACAACAAAATCAAAGAAACACATTGACAAGAATACAATAATAGTAGGAGATTTTAACACACCCCTCACTGAAATGGACAGATCATCCAAGCAAAAGATCAACAAGGAAATAAAGGTCTTAAATGACACACTGGACCAGATGGACATCACAGATATATTCAGAACATTCCATCCCAAAACAACAGAATACACATTCTTCTCTAGTGCCCATGGAACATTCTCCAGAATAGATCCCATCCTGGGTCATAAATCAAGTCTCAACCAGTATCAAAAGATTGGGATCATTCCCTGCCTATTTTCAGACCACAATGCTCTGAAGCTACAGCTCAGTCAAAAGAGGAAATTTGGAAAGAGCACAAATACATGGAGACTGAACAGCATCCTTCTAAAGAATGAATGGGTCAACCAGGAAATTAAAGAAGAATTGAAAAAAACCATGGAAACAAATGATAATGAAAACACAATGGTCCAAAATCTGTGGGACACAGCAAAGGCAGTCCTGAGAGGAAAATATATAGTGATACAAGCCTTTCTCAAGAAACAGGAAAGGTCTCAAATACACAGCCTAACCCTACACCTAAAGGAGCTCAGGAAAGAACAATAAAGAAAGCCTAAACCCAGCAGGAGAAGAGAAATAATAAAGATCAAAGCAGAAATCAATGAAATAGAAACCAAAAAACAATAGAACAAATCAACGAAACTAGGAGCTGGTTCTTTGAAAGAATTAATAAGATTGATAAACCCCTGGCCAGACTTATCCAAAAGAAAAGAGAAAGGACCCAAATAAATAAAATCATGAATGAAAGAGGAGAGATCACAACCAACACCAAAGAAATACAAACAATCATAAGAACATATTATGAGCAACTCTATGCCAACAAATTTGACAATCTGGAAGAAATGGATGCTTTCATAGAGACATATAAACTGCCAAAACTGAACCAGGAAGAAATAGAAAACCTGAATAGGCTCATAACCAGTAAGGAGATTGAAAGTGTCATCAAAAATTTCCAAACAAACAAAAGCCCAGGGCCAGATGGCTTCCCAGGGGAATTCTACCAAACATTTAAAGAAGAATTAATTCCTATACTCCTGAAAATGTTCCAAAAAATAGAAATGGAAAGAAAACTTCCAAACTCATTTTATGAGGCCAGCATCACCTTGATCCCCAAACCAGACAAGGATCCCATCAAAAAAGAGAATTACAGACCAGTATCCTTGATGAACACATATGCGAAAATTCTCACCAAAATACTAGCCAATAGGATCCAACAGTACATTAAAAGGATTATTCACCATGACCAGGGCTGCAAGATTGGTTCAACATCCACAAATCAATCAATGTGGTACAATACAATAATAAAAGAAAGAAAAAGAACCATATGGTACTCACAATAGATGATGAAAAAGCATTTGACAAAGTACAGATTCCCTTCCTGATCAAAACTCTTCAAAGTGCAGGGATAGAGGGCACATACCTCAATATTATCAAAGCCATCTATGAAAAACCCACTGCAAATATCATTCTCAATGGAGAAAAACTGAGAGCTTTTCCGCTAAGGTCAGGAACATGGCAGGGATGTCCGTTATCACCACTGCTATTCAACATAGTACTAGAAGTCCTAGCCTCAGCAATCAGACAACAAAAAGAAATTAAAGGCATCCAAATTGGCAAAGAAGAAGTCAAACTATCACTCTTTGCAGATGATATGATACTATCTGTGGAAAACCCAAAAGGCTCCACTCCAAAACTGCTAGAGCTTGTACAGGAATTCAGTAAAGTGTCAGGATATAAAATCAATGCACAGAAATCAGTTGCATTTCTTTACACCAACAACAAGACAGAAGAAAGAGAAATTAAGGAGTCAATCCCATTTACAATTACACCCAAAACCATAAGATACCTAGGAATAAACCTAACCAAAGAGGCAAAGAATCTATACTCAGAGAACTATAAAGTACTCATGAAAGAAATTGAGGAAGACACAAAGAAATGGAAAAATGTTCCATGCTCATGGATTGGAAGAATAAATATTGTGAAAATGTCTATGCTACCTAAAGCTATCTACACATTTAATGCAATGCCTATCAAAATCCCATCCAATTTTTTCAAAGAAATGGAACAAATAATCCTAAAATTTATATGGAACCAGAAAAGACCTCGAATAGCCAAAGGAATATTGAAAAAGAAAGCCAAAGTTGGTGGCATCACAATTCCAGACTTCAAGCTCTATTACAAAGCTGTCATCATCAAGACAGTATGGTACTGGCACAAAAACAGACACATAGATCAATGGAACAGAATAGAGAGCCCAGAAATAGACCCTCAACTCTATGGTCAACTAATCTTTGACAAAGCAGGAAAGAACATCCAATGGAAAAAAGACAGCCTCTTCAACAAATGGTGTTGGGAAAATTGGACAGCCACATGCAGAAAAATGAAATTGGACCATTTCCTTACACCACACACGAAAATAGACTCAAAATGGATGAAGGAC
This sequence comes from Taxidea taxus jeffersonii, assembly GCA_003697995.1. Lineage (NCBI taxonomy): Eukaryota > Metazoa > Chordata > Mammalia > Carnivora > Mustelidae > Taxidea > Taxidea taxus. The sequence goes on from RCUC01148035.1 coordinate 17,146, forward strand.
CTCAACGTGAGAAAGGAATCCATCAAAATCCTTGAGGAGAACACAGGCAGCAACCTCTTCGACCTCAGCCGCAGCAACTTCTTCCTAGGAACAACGCCAAAGGCAAGGGAAGCAAGGGAAAAAATGAACTATTGGGACTTCATCAAGATCAAAAGCTTTTGCACAGCAAAGGAAACAGTCAACAAAACCAAAAGACAACTGACAGAGTGGGAAAAGATATTTGCAAATGACATATCAGATAAAGGGCTAGTATCTAAAATCTACAAAGAGCTTAGCAAACTCAACACCCAAAGAACAAATAATCCAATCAAGAAATGGGCAGAGGACATGAACAGACATTTCTGCAAAGAAGACATCCAGATGGCCAACAGACACATGAAAAAGTGCTCCACATCACTGGGCATCAGGGAAATACAAATCAAAACCACAATGAGATACCACCTCACACCAGTCAGAATGGCTAAAATGAACAAGTCAGGAAATGACAGATGCTGGCGAGGATGTGGAGAAAGGGGAACCCTCCTACACTGTTGGTGGGAATGCAAGCTGGTGCAACCACTCTGGAAAACAGCATGGAGGTTCCTCAAAAAATTGAAAATAGAGCTACCTTATGACCCAGCAATTGCACTACTGGGTATTTACCCTAAAGATACAAACGTAGTGATCCGAAGGGGCACGTACACCCGAATGTTTATAACAGCAGTGTCCACAATAGCCAGACTATGGAAAGAACCTAGATGTCCATCAACAGATGAATGGATAAAGAAGAGGTGGTATATATATATACAATGGAATTCTATGCAGCCATCAAAAGAAATGATATCTTACCATTTGCGATGACATGGATGGAACTAGAGCGTATATGCTTAGCGAAATAAGTCAATTGGGGAAAGACAACTATCACATGATCTCCCTGATATGAGGAAGTGGAGATGCAACGGGGATGGGGGTTAAGGGGGAAGGAAAAGAAAAAATGAAACAAGATGGGATCGGGAGGGAGACAAACCAAAAGAGACTCTTAATGTCATAAAACAAACTGAAGAGGGTTGGTGGGGAGAGGGGTTGGGAGAGGGTGGTGGGGTTACATTATATGTTTAATTAAAAAAGCTTAAATAAAATAAAAAGCACGTGAAGAGGGGAAGTTAGAAAATCATAACTATATCATGGATACAGTTTACAAAAAATACAAAAAAACAAAAAAAATACATTCTGCAGCAATCAATTAATTGTGATCTTTTGGGGAAAAGAAGTTGTGTACTGGTTTCACTGATGTGAGCTGGGTAGCCTGGAAATCTGATATACCTGTAATTTTATTAATTATTAATGAAGACTAGGATAAATAATGCATTTTCTGTTGTGTTTACTAAGCCATAGGGGCTCAGTATAGGCTTAGATAATATCACTGCCTAAGACAAAGAAAACTCTAGCAGCTCATTACTGGATAGTTTGCCAAAAAGGGATCTGGATACTATAATTGAATTTACAAAAATGCTGTCTCTTTTTTTGACTCTTAATAAATACAATTGGATGATGATGGAGTGGGTTATTGGGATGAAAGTCTTTATAAGGTGAGACCTGGTGCCTCTTCAGATTGGGTATATCCCCCAGATGTCATATACACTTTAGAAAGAAAATTAAAGGAAATTTCGTAGTGTGTGTGGTCCCATGTAAATCCACACCAAATCAGCTTCAGGCAAGGAGAGTTTTGATAATCAAATGGCTAGGACAACCCATTCTGTAGATATCAGTCAGCTTCTTTTCCCAGCCAACCCCATTATCGCCCAGTAGACACATGAAGAAAGTGGCCACGATGGCAGGGAATGGAGGTTATGCATGGGCTCAGCAACATAGAATTCCATTCACCAATGCTGACTTTGCTGTGGTCACCACTGAGTGCCCAGTCTGCCAGCAGCTGAGACCAATTCTGAGTCCCTTATATGGTACCATTCATTGGAATGATCAGCCAGCTACCTCTGGTAAGTTGATTCCATTGGACCACCTTCATCTGGAAGCAGTGGTGTTTTGTTCTTACTGTAATAGATACTTATTCTGCATACAGATTTACATACAACATTGCTTCTGATAAAGGAACTCATCTCAAAGCAAAATAAATGTAGTGATGGGGACACATTAATGGAATTCACTGGTCTTACATGTTCTCCACCAATCTAAAGCCCCTGGCTTGATAGATTGGTAGAATGCCTTTTTGAAGATTCAGTTATAGAGCCAGCTAGGTGGCAGTTCCTTGCAAGGCTGAGGAAGAGTTCTTCAGAAGACTCTATATGCTCTGAGTCAGCATACAATATATGGTTCTGTTTCTGTCATAGGTAAGATTCATAGTTCCAGGAATTAAGGGTGAAAATGGGAGTGGTACCACTCACTATGACCTGTAGTAACCCACTAATGAAATTTTTGCTTACTGTTCCTGTGACTCTATGCTGTGTTGGCCTAGAGGTTTTAGTTCCAGAGAGAGGAATGCTTCCCCTGGGGGACATGACAGGGATTCTGTTGAACAGAACTTTAAGACCTGGCTGTTTTGGACTCCTCATGCCTCTGATTCAATAGGCAAAGAAAGAGTTATAGTACTAACTGGAATGATTGGTCCTGTTTATCAAGGGGAAATTGGAGTGCTACTCTACAAGGGATATAAGGAAGAGTGTGGGATGCATGAAGTCCCTTAGGGGATCCCTTAGTAGTATCATGTCCTGTGAATAAGGTCTATGGAAAACCACAACAACCCAGCTAATGGCCTGGACCCTTCAGGAATGAAGGTTTGGCTCAGTCTTCCAGGTAAAAAATCATGACCAGCTGAGGTACTTGCTGAAGGCAAAGAAAATACAGAAGGGGTGGTAGAAGAAAGTAGTTATAAATATAAACTGTAAGCACATGACCGATTATGGAAATGAGGACTGTAATTGCCATGAGTACTTCCTCCTTATTTTTATGAACATGTTTGTGTATATGTATCTATATATTAAGTAAATGTCTTTTTTTCCTCCTCTCTTAATCCCTTATCATGTAAGGTAAGATGCATTGACTTGATACTGGTATTTATGTATTGTTGATTCTACATCATAATATTTAAGCTACAGAATATCAGTAGAAGAATAAACATCACTCAAGGACTTTGCCCCCTCTTCTGAGGGAGGTATTAGTACATTTTTGGTTATACATTTTGGTTATATCATGTTAGGTGGAATTATAATCTTGCTGCTGTTTTTATCTGGAGGTTAAGTATGGCTTAAAGAGATGCATATGGATACAGGTTGAAAAGGGCAGAGTCATGATGGTTAATTTTGTGTCAACTTGATTGGGCTAAAGGGATGGTCAGTTCCCTGGTAAAACATATTTTCTGGATGTGTCTGTGAGGATGCTTTTGAATTAGTAGACTGAATTGAGAAAATTGCCCTCCCCAGTGTGGGTGGGCCTGAATAGAATAGAGGCAGAGGTAGGGGGGGTTCACTCCTTCTGCTTGAGCTGAGACATCTATCTTCTGCCCTTGACTATTGGTATCTTGGTTCTTCAGCTTTTGGACTAGGAACTAGGACTTAGACAATCAGCCCCTGCATTCTCAGACCTTCAGATTCATATTGAATTATACCACCAGCTTTCCTGAGTCTTCATGTTGCAGACAGCTGATAGTGGAACTTCAGAGCCTTTATAAGCCAATTCTTATAATGAATCTTCATACACACATACACACACACACACACAGAGATTTATTTTATATATATGTGAGTGTGTGTGTGTGTGTGTGTGTGTGTGTGTGTTTATGGAGCTAATGTTTGATATAAGAAAAAACCCACTGAAGAGTACAGAAACAAAATGCAAATAAAGAATAAAAAGTAATCCTAGGGAATAATAAAAACTTACTATCTAGGCCAGAATTCATATCTGGAAGAATAATAAATGGTCAATTGAATCAAAAGAACCTGAATACAACCTAAAAATTAAAAATGTGGGGGAAAAGACCATTCTTTCTGTACCCTTCCCAGGTGAGTTCATTCACTTCCAGCATTTCAGCCCAGAAGTCAGCAATACATGTTGACTAGAAGAGAAATTTTTGGCAAAAATTTACAAGATAATGTTCTACCAGCGACCCCCTCACCTAAGCCCCATACATTCAGCTGCCTTTAGATAGTCCCCATGGTACTCTAGCCCCTCACATTCAGCATACCCCAAAGTGGACCCATCGCTTCCCTTTGAAATCTGTTCCTCACTGCCATCACTATCCAACCAAATCTCCTACGAGAAGCCCCAGAATCATCTTCTTTTCCTCCCATTTCATTGATTCCTCATGTTCGGTTGTTCATGGAATCTTGTTGCTTCTCCCTCAGAACAGTCTTTTGGATGCAAGGGTCTCTCCACTCTACAACTCTTCCCACTGCCTTGGTTCAGATACTTATAGGTAGGTCTGCCTTAATCCAGTCCTTCCAAATTTCTCTTTATCTTCCATTATGCTTCCAGAGCAGTCCCAAACTCTGCAGGCCTCAGGTGGTGCTCAAACTCCTCATCATGCCATATGAGGACCCTCATATCCAGATCCCAACATACTGCCCCCACTTCTTAAAGTCCAGCTCCTTGGGACTCGATTGTTGCTCCCACCCAGCTGGCCCCTCTGTACTTCCACTTATTTGTGTGTGCAGGTACCTCTGCCTTCAAGTCTTCTATCCCTCATCCTGCTCGTCCTTGCAGCTGGCTCTGAATGGGTGACAGTCTTGGGTATGAGTTATGGGTATGGACTGTGGAGACAGTCTGGGTTGGAATCTTCCATTAACTTACAATGCAATCTTGGGCAAGTCACTTAACTTCTCCTGTTTTGGCTTCTGTGTCCGTAAAATGGGAAGATGAATGTTGATTGTTATGAGAGTTAAATGGTAAAATATGTGTGAAGCTCCTTAGGCTCTACAGTGCCCTTCACAAGCAAGCTTCCCCATCCCTTCTCAGCACACAATCAATATGCTATAAAAGCTAGCTACTATGACTAACATTTGTTAAGACAAAGTTAATTCCTTCTACTACTGAGGTCTCTAAAGATGGGGGCTCCAGTGTCTAGAAAATTTGCTTATTTAGAGGGATGAGTGATGTCCTACATTTCTTGAAAATTACTAGGGAAACCTTCATAGTTAAGACAAGAGAAGTCATTTCTTTTTTTCTTCAGTATCTTAAGCACTGGAGATGCAAAATGACTAGTTTCCTGAGTGAATCTGATGCACCTAAATTGCAAAATTCTATTTTTGCTTCCTCTGGTCTTTAAACTTTCTCAGCCACAGGCTAAAAATCCATTAAGTCCCATGGATGTGATGTTCAATCTTGAGTAACAGACATTCTTTCTTCCACCTAAGTCACAAACTGAGTCTAAATTCAGGAGAATTTCCAGTCTGACACATAACTAAAGCTCTAAACTTGATTTAGTGTTAAATCTTTTCCTCTTCGAGGTCTGCCTGCTTCAGACTAGAAGCCTACAGTGGGAGAGTGAGTGTGGTGCTGGACAATGAGGAACAGAATATAGCTCTACTTGTCAAGGACCTCACTATTAGAGGAATAGACATATTAGACTGCAGTGTGATCTATGCTGTGATAAAGGTATGGTTAGGGGCTTATCAAAGCGGAGGAAGGGTGCAGAGATCACGCTGTAAAACGGGGAAGGCTTCCTGTAAGAGATGAAACACAACTAAAGCTGAGTCTTGGAAGACTGGCAGGACAGTTTCTGATAGAGGAACTGTGCAAGGCAGGGAAAGGATAATGAACCTAAGTATCACTTGTCAAAGGGATCAGTTTTGCTGTACATCCTATGGTATCACTTTTACCAGTTGTGCTAGTAATCATGTCTATCCACATAATGTAGGAATGGGGTATGCTTTACGTATGGATTCAATTAGATATGGAGAAGATCATGGTTTGATATTTGGGGTTCTCTCATTTACTAGCTGCATGATCTTGGGCAAGTTGCTAAACCTCTTTGAACCTGAGTTTTTTCATCTAAAACGGAGAGATTATTACTCACCTCAAAGAGTATAAATTTAAATAAGAAAATACATCTGTGAAGTCCTTTGTACTGAGCCTGGCACTTAGTTTGGGTTTAATAATTATTAGTTTAGGGGCGCCTGGGTGGCTCAGTGGGTTAAAGCCTCTGCCTTCGGCTCAGGTCATGATCCCAGGGTCCTGGGATCGAGCCCCGCATCGGGCTCTCTGCTCAGCAGGAAGCCTGCTTCTCTTCCTCTCTCTCTCTGCCTGCCTCTCTGGCTACTTGTGATCTCTGTCTGTTAAAATAAAATAAAATCTTTAAAAAAAATAATTATTAGTTTATTTACTGAAACTCTCTCACTCACTGCTTTTACTTTATAATGAGGCTATATTAGAGGAGCAAAAGCTATAAGGCAGAATCAGGAACATCATTTTTAGGTATGAGACAGCAAGAGCTTGAATTAGCATGTTGGTGGGAATGGGCGGAAAACCACATACAGGTGGAAAAACTGTTTTAGAAAAGTCAGAGAAAGACAAATACCATATGATTTCACTCAGATGTGGAATTTAAACAAAACAAACAAGGAAAGGGAAAGAAAGAGAGAGAGGGAGGCAAACCAAGAAACAGATTCTTCACTATAGAGAATGAGCTGGTGTTTGCCAGACGGGAGGTGGGTGGAGGGATGGGTCAACTAGGGTGACGGGGATTAAGGAGGGCACCTGTGATGAGCACCAGGCAATGTATGGCAGTGTTGAATCACTAAATTATACACCTGAAATTTACATTACATTGTATTTTAACTAACTGAAGTTTATATAAAAACTCTAAAAAGTAAAATAAACAGACTAGCTGCGTCTGTTGTAAGTATTAATTTTCCATCACATTTTGCCTACTCCCTGATTGTGTTTGTTTGGGCTGGCTTCATGGTCCATGATCATTTTCATAGTACTTTAAATATAGCTTTGTACACAGTTTGAGATCTCCAAATAGATATTTTTTTCCTGTAAAAAAGTGATTTCTGCATTAAAATGAGCTGCCACCTGGGATCTGGTAACCTAGGGGCATTGTTACTTTCTTAGTTGAGCCATTAATTGTTGGGGCAAGATTATCTCACATAAATAGATGGTGTGTTCTCCTTAATTGCTTTTGATTCCTAATACAGGTGTTTTTTTTTTTTTAAACTGAATTGGTTGTCCATTTATTTGGAGTACTCTGCGTAGGAAGGTAGGGGCTGTGAATTCATTGCAAATATAGGAAAATCATCAGATGAAATGTAGGGAAATTGGCACCAGAGGAGTAAGAAATCCTCCACTTGTTTTTGGCTCTGTCACTGGCCAGCTGGGTAACTGGGAGGTAGCTTTGTTTCTCTGATAAATAAATATGGGTCCCCTTCTGGTGAAGCAATTGCTAGTGTGTTTTCTTCCCTCCCATCTCATCCCTTTGTCAACCCCATTGCCTTTTACCTGTTCAAACCACTAAGCGTCACCTGCTGCAGAAGTTTAAGTATACGTAAAAGGATTTCATGTTTTTTTAAAAAATTTATTTAATTTTTTTCAGTGTTCCAAAATTCGCTTTTTATGCTTACACACCCAGTAAGTGTTAGAGGGTTCTGCCACCAGGAGCATGTGGACCCGGTTGTATTATTGATCCTTTCTTGTGATCTGCTGCTAATGCAACAACAGAATTTCTTTCAGTGACTTTGATCTAGAAACTATTATTATTCTTTTTTTTTTTAAGATTTTATTTATTTATTTGATAGACAGAGATCACAAGCAGGCAGAGAGGCAGGCAGAGAGAGAGGAGGAAGCAGGCCCCATGCAGTACAAAGAGCCCGATGCGGGGTTCGATCCCAGGACACCGGGATTATGACCTGAGCCGAAGGCAGAGGCTTTAACCCACTGAGCCACCCAGGTGCCCTTGAAACTATTATTATTCTTAATGAAAAGTCTTTCACACAGATTATATCATTTTAAAAATCATGAATATTTGTCAGTATTGTTCATATTTACTAATGACACTGTCAGGGATTTTGATGACAGAGTAGCTTGAAGCAGGACAATGTTTTGGGATAATTGTGTGTTACCTGTTGCTAGATTTGTTTAGCAAATAGGTCCATTTTGGGTACACAGGAGAGAGTCAGTAAGTGGTATGAATTGGATGTGAAAACAAGCAAATGTTCATTTCCTAGTTGATTGCTCTAGGTATGATTTAATTTCTTTATATCAAGGTAACTGAGAATGTAGTATCCATAGGAAATTTAATATACTGACTGTGCAGTAAAAACTGGAGTGGGAAACTGAAGTATTTTGGAAAACATCCTATATGAAATCATACCAAAAATGTCTTCACTGAATGTCAGGAAATAGGGTCCTGTTACAAGATTTAATATCCAAAGAGCTGTCCCAAACCAAATATGTGCTTTCAACATATGTTTTCATGATATAAGCTTTACAAAAAGAAGAGGAAAGCTTTCCTAGTTAATAGTAGCGACTGAGAAATTTGTGGCATTTGAAACAATCTTCAGTGTCCCACTCATGAATAACTCCTCTTTGTTTACTCTCACCAAATACCATAGGAGGTCGGGACATGACACTGAGTTAAGGGTGCAGGACTTTGCAAAATAACATTGAGTTGAAGACAGGTTGACATTTCCAGTACTGTTGTGGGTCAGAAAGGTAAGCTAATTTGGGCTCATGTAAATCTGGAAAGCAGCTTTATGTTTTACTCAGCAGGAGGAAGAAAACCATCCCTAGAGTTACGTTGCAGCACAGCACTGGAAAGACCCTACAGGCCATCTGGTTCATGCTGCAGCTCTGCTGGTCCAATCAGTTGGATCTAGAACTCCAAGAGGTGCTTGACCTGGAAGTTCTAGGCGAGTTACAGAACCAGGGGAACAACTGAAGCATTTTGAGCCAAACAGTCCCAGATGATTCTGTTCAGTGTGCAACTTCCTATCTTCAAGGTGTCATGTGTATACTTACCTGTGTACGTGTGCCCAAGTGAACACACACACACACACACAGACACATAACACACACACACATTGGCATGCAAGAAAAGACTGGAGAATAAGAAAGCCTGTGTTTTTGTGTCTTATCTATTACCTAATAGCTCTGTGCTCTAGGGCAGAGCACCTCAATTGCAAGAAAACTGCCTGTTGCCCTCTGGATGCCCATCTCACCCCTTCTCTAACCCCTTCTACCCAAGTGGCTGAACTTTATGACTACATCAGAGGCTTCCTGGATTTCTGGTTTTCTCTTGGGTTTGTTAAGGACTGAGCCCCAGCAGAAGCTTAGAGGGAGAGTTATCAAGAACTTGGGTCTCTTTCCTAGAGGTCACTTTGGGCTGACTTTGTCTTTCAACTGAGGGTCATAGCTCCTGTCAAGTAGAGCCCCCTATGTGACTCCCTCTGCTGTTTTCCTTGCCCTGACCCCCATAGGCCCTCCCCATTTTTTAAAAATCTAAGTATAATTAACATGTAGTGTTATAGGATCCTCAGACATACAATGAAATGATTCAGTAGTTCTGTGCATTTCTCAGTGCTCATCAGGGTAAGTGTACCCTTAATCCTCTTTATCTCATTCATCTGCCCCATTCACCTCCCTTCTGGCCACCAAGAGTTTTTTCTCTGCATATAAGAATCTGCTATTTTGTTTGTCTTTTTAAAAATTTTTTTCATTTTTCCATTTTTTAAAAATTTTCATTTTCATTTTTTCATTTTTCTGAGTGATTTATTTCACTTTCATTATACCATTTAGTTCCATCTGTGTTGTTGCAAATGACAAGATTAATTCTTTTTTATGGCTGAGTAATATTCTGCTATATATATACTTTTCGGGTGCCTCATGTGAGGTCTGCTCCTCTCCCTTTTCTGTGCCTATGGTGTCCCTCCCTGTTGTGGTTCAAGTCTTGCTGGGAGCTTGGTTCCCTTCTGGCTCTCCACCCCTCCTGTCCTTTATGATGTCTAGGGACCCTTCATGATTACCTGTGGAAAGTTTGTTTTGCCAGCTTGGGGGTTGTTTTCTGAATTAGTTGCACCGATGTGGCTATTATCCAGGTGTGTCCTTGGAAGGAGATGAACTTAGGATACTCCTACCCTGCCATCTTCCCCAGCCATCTGGTCCCTCCCCATTTTAAAAGTGGAGGACTTTCTCTTGTTTGTCTCTTGAATAATTCCCTTTTCAGAGGTAATGGAGAGCTTTACAATTTTTTTATCATTATCATTATCATTATTTTGTTCCCTCATCAAATGAGGGAAAGCTTTCTCTGCTCTAGAGCCCTCCACACAAATTTTGGTCCACAAACCTGAAAATGTGTTAGACATGGAGGATCTCAGGTCCTTCCCCAGAACTACAGAATCAGAATTTACACTTTAACAAAATTCAAGGGTGAGTTATATACTGTTTAGAATTTCAGAAGCTATTCTATAACATTCCAGTATTGTAATTCTTGGGTGTCAGGAAGCAGATCATGGTCTAGTGTTAAGAGAGGATGATGATAACCTCCCCTATATACTGCTCCAGTTATGTGCTGGGTGCAAACAAGTCTGCAAAGGAAACAGTATCAAAGAAAGGAAAAAAATAGATGGTTTTCTTCCATCTGGCTTGGCCACAGGGTGTGAAGATTCAGGTCCATGTTGTATAAGAAAAGGCTCAAAGCATGGTGAAACATTTTTGTGGCCCTGGTTGAGGGCACTGGTTATGTTGGTCCTAGTTCCCTTATCTTTCGAAAGGTAAACCAATTTCTGATAGAGAAATAGAGAAATAATAAAAGCAATCAGATTGTAACTAGTTCATTGAAAGTTCATCCTAGCAGGTTACAAACATGCAAGGGTGTTCTTTCTTTTTAACCAATGCCTTTCCCTTAATTCTGCTTAATCGGATTTTCCTGGACATTACTGACATCTTGGTCAGATCTCTTTCACATAAATTCTAGTTATTCAGTCCAGTCCCAAATAAAACTTCAATCACACCTATCCTCTTTTCGTAGTTGAGGATTTATCAGTGGCTCAGGGTTGATCATTGGCCTAAGGGGGCAAGGATGGGGGTGGGCTTGCTATTAAATTGCACTTCTTACCTTTCTTCTCCCTTTGGTGTGTTGGGCTGGGGATGAGGGAGATGAAAAGAGAAGGGGAAGATAGAAATGGATGCTTGGACATATGTGTAAATTCCTTAGGTAGCCCTGTGGGGGGGAGTCCCAGTTCATAGTTACCCTCACAGGTGATCTGCCTCTGATTCAGACTCTTCCGATTTTCCTATGGCCTTTTGAATAATCTCTGTGAGAGAAAATGGAGGAAAGTAATGGCTCTAAAAGCCCAGACTGTCAGGAGAAAACAGGAAAGGTCTTTTTAGCAAGATGTGGAGAAGAAATATATATTTTTTGGATGTAAATATCTCTTTTCTCAAATAACGTATGGCGTCTGATGTTTCTTCCTTATTCAGCACAAGGAAGAACATTGTAATGTAGCAGTTTTGAATCCCAGGAAAGTAAAACACATTTCATTTATCGTTTTGAAAAGGATGGCCAATTTTCTGTGTGTTTTATTATCCATGGAAACTTTTTACTTCCCCAATATTATTTTCATTCAAATCAGTAGAAGTTGCCTAGAGGTTTCTTAGTGAAGTCTATCTTTTTTAAGATGGAATGCAGGGCCCCTGACACTTGTGTTTGGTGAAGAAGGCAATTTCATCTATATAGGGAACTGCCATTCTCCAGCTCTCCCCCTTCCTCAGAGATTAGAGTAAGTCTAATAGGTAAAAGAGCTATGGGTAGACTGTATATTCCTTCCAAAATGTGTTTCAGGATTAGTCCATTTTCCCGAGTGCAGAAATTAAAAGGAGCACATTTTTAGTAATTTGCAAGTGTGGGTATTATCACAGGTCAATCTTCCTATCATAATTTTAATTTGTGTCTTATGTTCATTTTTACAATTATTATTATTATTATATAATTATGCAATTGTATAATATTATCATATAATATTATATTATTGCATAATATTATACAATTATTATTATAGGATAATCTGGGGATCATTATATTCACTGGAAACCCAAGAGACCACTTCCCAGAAGAAAAGCATTTGTAATGTGAGGATGTCCTATACTTGCCATGGGGCTGCTCTCAGCACAGGGGGTGGCATATCGGGACCCCAGATGAAGAGATGGTAGAAGCTTGTGGGCACTCTCTGGTGATATCCTGAAATTTTCAGTATAATTCCTCATTTCACAAGATACTGACTATGATTGGATTCGCTGGGAGTACTGGAGAAAGGACAGAAAATTCTGTATAGCTGATAGGGTGCCTAATGGAGATGACCTCCATGGTTGTTGGAGGAATTATAGAGAGCTTTGAGGAAGAGGTTTGGAAATTTGGGGAGAGCTACTGACTGGCAAATGGGCTTGCAAACAAAGTTAAGATTTTGGGGGCAACAGATTTTAATGGAAATGTGAGTTCTAGTTATTAGAAACCCTTATAGTAACTAACACTTGAACTGTGCTTTGCTGCATAAAAGAGTTCTTATATACATCAGATCTCATTTCATCCTCTCAAACAGTGTATGAAGAAACATGTTATTCCTATGTTTCTTATGAGGAAATGTAAGCTAAACTTTCTTGTTTGTTTTTCTTTGGCTCACACAGTGAGTGGCAGAGATAGAACATATGACCTTGACTAGAGCCCTTTGGTATCCCAGCTCTCCTGAGGACTTTATTTTTTATTTAATTTTTTACATTACAAGGATTCTCGCTTCAGGCTAAGAAACTGAGGCTTCTGATGTTCTCTATTATAGTTCTAAAGCGAAAAGCATAGATTCTTTATTCCTTTCCAGTTTTCTTGACTAAAATTGACATTATTTGATGTTATCTGCTATTTGTCAAATTATTTAAGTCAACACAGGAAAAAGCTCTCAGTTTAAAATGACTCTGGTAATCTCTTTCTTGTTTCTCTCCCAGGAATGATTTCCTCTTTCACAGTTGGTTGGCCTACTTGTTACTGTAAAAATCACTTGTGGAAAGCTATTTTTTAAAAGTTGATTTTTTGCTATAATGGAAAAATGCTATTTTCAGAAGCACTAATTTAATTCAGTGTTAGACTACCAGAGCCCCAAAGAGCCAAGTCAGTAATAGACATAGCTACTACTGTCAGCTGAGTGATGTTATAATGGAAAATAAAATTTTGGTAAATAATAAGAAATATTAAACAAGTATAGAAACAGAAGAATAGAATTTTATTCCCTAAAGGCAATAATATAAACTGAGAAAGAATCCTAGTTCGCTTCCTCAGGAGGAGATTCTCTGCCTTGTCATGATGGGATATCAGGCAAGGACATGTATTTTTGGACACGTGTATAGATCATGGAAGTGTGACTCCCTAGGGAGGAGTGAAATGTTCAAGCCTCACAGGATTTTAGGCCATAATGTACATCAGTTCAACAGTTATATTTATAGAAAAAGGCTTTATCTAGGTTAGAATTATGGGGAAAAGCAGGACACAGGACACTGGACAGTTAAAGATGTAAGGTGATAGCATTCCTAGGGTGATAATAAGGGTTGTGGTGAGGGGCCTAGTTCTTCATCTTTCTGAAGACAGTCCAACAATACTCCTGCTCAATTTCTTCTGTAACAAAGACAGGCTTACTATACTGCAAACAAATTCAGAGATTAAACATATACAACCTTTTGTTTTACTTGGATTCCTGATATAACTGATGTGGTTGGTTAAGAATACTGAGCTGGAAAGTCCACTAGAAGTTATTTGTTCATGCTGAACTCTGTCTCCTGGAAGAACAGTGCCAGCTCATGCAAAATGGTATGTAGACAAAATTAGTCTTGGGTTTTTCTTACTCCCACTGGCCTCCTATGACCCTGTGCCCAAATCTTTCCCACATTTCCCATTTCCTTGGTGCCCATGCACATCCTCTGGTTCCCCAAGACTTCACACCGGTATACCTGCTGGGGGTGTTGCTGGATGTGTCCATGCTCCAGCCTTCTTCTTTCTATATAAGTCCCACTGAAACTTACACATTCTCAGTCCCACGATCCCAGGACCCTGTTTACTGTTAGGTAAGAGTTTATCTGGTAACCTGTCTTTTTCCAATCTACTACTAGTATTCCTCCAGATTTTATAGATATACAACTTAGGGGAATAGAAAAAGAGTCTTTGGCAAAATAAGTTTGGAAAATCCTGGGCCCTGTACCATCCTCTTGAAGAGTCACGATGTCCACTAGCTCACGGTATCTTTCAGAAATACGTTTTTGTGATGGATTCAAATTGGGAAGAACCTTACAGCAAAATACAAACTAAGATGCAAATGTGTATTCTTCCCAGGTGTTATATTTATTCTAACATGAGTCTATAGAAAAAAAATGTCTTGAATTTGAGGAATGACCCCAGTTATTGCTATTTTAGGTGCTACAGTGGGTATGATGGGTGATATTTGGCATGAGGATTCTGGTGATAGAATTCAAAATATTTTTTGTTACTTTTGGTTACTTGCTGCTCTGCTAAACAAAGCCATAGTTTCCTGAAAATTTGAATACTTCTCCATTTGCATAAAACAGATACAATTTGAGTTAAGTGTAGGTCTCTTGTTTTTGCAATTTCTTTATTCATTTTTGTCCAGATTTTCTTTTGAGAAGTGAAATGTACTTCTTTTCCCATCAGTGCACTAGCATCAGGCCACTCAAAATTTTAAAAAACAGGTGAGATTGGAATCTTTTTCTTGTCGTTGTGGGCATACTGGGTCAGGAGCAGGGCTTTCTGATAATCAGATCAGATGACTCAGCTGCAATCTACTTCCATTCAGTCCTCTGCTAATGAAAACGTTTCTGCTTACCTGGGAGCTGGGCTCTTTGGGAAATTATATTTTAAAGTGCTTATATTAAGAAGATACCTTCTGGAAAGCCTCAAAATGAGGTCACAGACCTGAAGGAAATGCATGCTGCCTTAGGAATTTAGGCTGTCAAATGGAATCTGGAGAAAAGTGCTGTCAATTTAGTTTCCTCCTTCTCTTTCTCCCTTCTCTGTGTCTGGAGCACAAGATGGATCTCTCTCTCTCTCTCTCTCTCTCACTTGCTTTGTCTCCATATCTCTGTCTCCATTTCTTTCTCTCTCTCTCATACTCTCCGTCTGGATGCCAGTTCTTTTTTCCCCATAATATAAACATTTATTATTTCTCTGGTCTAATAACATTTTAAATTAGACCATCTTTTCATCTTTGATTATGGTGGTTAAGTTAGTTTTAATGCAGAATCTCCAATTTCCACCAGTTTGGTGTCTCACATGGTTGAATTGGGTTTGACTGGAAGCCTCTCTCTGTTCATGCCTTTCCCTTTCCTTACTTTTTGTTACGTGTGAGTAGAGATGAGAGTATTTTTACTAAGCCATCGTATAAATCTGGCCATAGTGATGTCCTAGATACACAAATTGGGGAGTTCCACGGGTATCATTTGGGGAGTTCCACAGTTTTATCAAACACTTATTCAACCATACATTGCAAGATTCTACTGCTGACTATGGTAAATGCTAGAGCAGAAACCTGTTTTTGAAATTCCAGGTTCCTTAAGCATGTCACGTATGAATTTTAAAAACTCCTTGCTAATGAAGGTATACCATTGATAATTTATCTTAACTTTCTAATTTAAAAAACCCCATTTTATGATTTATAGTCCCATGAGAATCAATATAATGGCTGTTTCTTCTCAGAATATTGAGTGTCATGCCATGCATGGTCCAGAATTTCTAAGATGTCAAATCACTATTTTAGTGGTTCCTATAGTCACAATATTTTAATTAAGAAACTAAATCTCATTTCTGAACAATAGGCAATTGTAATTCCTGTCATCTTCTCAGGATTGGAATTCTTGGTCTATTCAGAGCAACTTTCTTTCTGGGTCTAGGCACAATTTTACTGTTGTTGTTGACTTATATTATTTTGTCTAACCACTTGGCTCAACTTGACCAAAGTGTCAGCAAAGGGCTGGGAAGAGAAAGAGCACAGAGAGTCATCCAAATGTTATAACCTAAGGCAATCTATAAAAACATTAAGAAGATATGCTACATCCTCTTCTAGGCCTGAGAGTTTTTCCCATGTAACAGTGGGAAGATGTTACATTTTGAAATGTAATGAAAATGAAAATGAGTACGCTTGTTTATTATATTGACTGTATAAAAACCTGTTTCATTTTGTTTATTCTTATATTTCTAAAACCTATTTGAGCTCCTACCTGTTTTTGTTACTCTACCCTATGTCAATACCACATGCAACAACATTGCATAAAACAAAGAATTATTATTCTGTTTTCTATTATTAGAGGTAGTTTTGGGGTTAGACAGGGCAGCTCTGCAACCTACTAGCTGTGTTAACATTTCTGTGCCTTAATTTTCTCTTATGCAAAATGGGGATTATATTGCTGACTTACTAGTAGTGACAGAAAGACTGTAGTAATTAGGATTCTCAAGAGACACAGAATCTATAGGATGAATTTGTGTGTGTTTATATATATATACACATATAGAGAGCAAGAGTTAGAAATTGATTGACTTATTCTAAGGAATTGGCTCATGCAGTTATGAAGGCTGAGAATTTCCAGCTGTAGTCAGCAAGCTGGAGACCCAAGAGAATCAATGTGTAGTTCCAGTCCAAAAGTTGACAGGCTTGACTCAAGAGTAACTGAGGCTTCAGTTTGAGACTCAAGGCCGGAAAAGGCTACTGTCCCAGCTCAAAGCAGTCAGTGAAGAGAAGTTCCCTCTTACTCAACCTTTTTTCTCTTCATGTCTTTGATTGGACAAGAGCGGCCCACATTAGGGAGGGCAGTCTGCCTTACTCTACTGATTCAAATGCTCATCTTGTATGGAAACATACATATACCTAGATATACCCCATAGATGTATCTAGAATTATGTTTGGTCCCATAGGTATACCTAGAATTATGTTTGGTCAAATGTCTGGGTGCCCATGGCCCAGTTAAGTTGACACATAAAGTTAATTATCTTAAGGACCTTGTGGGAAAATATGGGTAATTGTTTCTCTAATATCCCAAACAGAGGGGTTGTTGGACACCATAGTCATGATCATTATCACCCCCATCATTGTCTTAAAGACTATTGGGTTCCTATTCTCAGAATCTTTTCCACTTCAAAGAAGAAAACTTTGACTAATGAGGGATAAAAGCTAACAGATAAATACTCTCTTTTGTCTCTTGACAAAGTTATGAAGCTTACCTTATAAAACTCCTAGAGGGTCTCCAGTGAGATAGAGTCCCTATTGCTCATGGCAGTGACTAGTCTAAAAATTTATCCTTGAATTGGCTTTCCCTCCTTCCTTATTCCCCATCTCAACTCCTGTTCTTTAGGATCATTTCCTAAAATAAACTCTGTACTCAAGCCCTTGGCTTCCTTTCAGAATCCAAACTAATACAAATAGCAAAATTTCAAAAGAATTAAATAATTTTCCCCCTAGTTACAGTCACTACATTAAGGATACAGATAATTTTATGGTATAATCTGCTGAATGACTTCCTGTTACAAGAAAATCATTTTTCAGGTAGCATTCAGACTAAATAATATTTTTCTTTCCTCTCTATCTCCCTCCCTCCCTCCCTCCCTTTTTCCCTTCCTTCTTTCCTTCCTATCTCTCTTTTCTCTTTCTCCCTGTCTTCCTCCTTTCCTCCCTCCCTCCCTCTTTCTTTTCTTTTTTCTTATTTCTTCTCCCTTTCTTTCTTTTCTTCTTTCTTTCTTTTTCTTTTTGTTTAGAGTTATACTTTTCTACGAAAAATCATAGCAATCTATAGAAGTCCTCCAAGAGCAGAGGAGAAAAATTCTGTGGACATGAAACCCAGGTTATTCACAAATTGTTACAGCAGAACTATTTGTAAAAGTGAAAAGTTGCACTTACAGATTTTGAATTAACTTGTGGTTTTTTGACTCTGCTTTTGCAGTCTGATCTTTGAATAATTGTGGACAGAGTAAGACAAAATTTTACATTGCATGTGTTAGTCCTGGTCTGAGGCAGAGACCAGTCTGGCATGGACTGATATGGATTTGTATTTTGTATTGTATATTTGGAATATAGAAGATGATCAATGGATTGCACACAACTTAAGTAACAACAGAAATAGAGTAACTTTTTTAGAAGCCACTAAAGATACAGGTTTTTACTAATGTTCTCATGAGGGGATATTGACCAAAAAAAGAGCATTAGACTTGCCAGCTGTACATTGTGTTTTGCTATGTGCATACTCAAGTTTAATTATTTAATAAGACATGTCTAATTCATCCCATGTATTGCTTTATTTTTTCTCAATTCCTTCTTCTCCTTCCTTCTCCTCTGATTCCCTTCCTCCCCCTCCCATCTTCCTCCTTTACCCTTCTTTTCTTTCCCCTTCTCTTTCTTGTTCTTCTTCAAAGATGTAAGTTAAAAGAAGCCTTCCAGGGGCACCTGGGTGGCTCAGTGGGTTGAAGCCTCTGCCTTCAGCTCAGGTCATGATCCCAAGGTCCTGGGATCGAGCCCCGCATCAAGCTCTCTGCTTGGCAGGGAGCCTGCTTTCTCCTCTCTCTCTCTGCCTGCCTCTCTGCCTACTTGTGATCTTTGTCTGTCAAATAAATAAATAAAAATCTTAAAAAAAAAAAGAAGCCTTCCATATTTTGATGAACCTCCAATGACCATGGAGGTCATGACACTAGTGCCCAAGGAAGGTAAGTGGTCCCTTTCCATATCATGCCTGACCGCAGCTTCCTCCTGCTGAGGTCTGCCACATAGTAGTGACAGAGAAAAGAACACTACACAGAAGTATTCTGTACCAGTTTTTGTGTTGTTCAGGAGGATAAATAAAAACAGTACAGTTTCCCCATATGGGACAGGTGACGTGTTGCACAGTTAAGAAGTACATGATCTGGAAGTCTGCTCCACAGAGGGACATCACTACAGAGGCTAAACCGGGGTGAAGACCTCATGGGGACAGTGTGGCCTCAGGTCCCACGGGGTCACAGAAGGATCGAGGGTCTCTGAGTGTCGCAGAGCTCACAGGAATTAGAGCGGGGAAGCTGGCTGCAGAGACAGAGACGAAGAGTGAGCTCTCAACTTGGGGTTACCTTGAACCGAAATCCGTGACACAGGCTGGTGCTCTGTGCGTGGAGTCCCTACAAGATCTGGGGAGACTCTGACCTGGGAGAGCCCAGGGATCTGCGGGGTTCGGAGACTCCAGGTGGGGCTGTGTGCCAGAGATAGAAATGCTCGGTCACAGGCTGGGTGACCTCGGAGCACAGCCGGAGGCCAGTAAGACGGGAGTGATTGAGCGCGATTTTCTCCAAGTGCAGCTGGAGGCCAGGGAGACGAGAGTGATTAAGCGCTTTTCTCTGAAGGTGCACTGAAGAGTGGGGCTCCAAGCTCTCAGCTCCTCTGGGCCGGAGATTAGGAGGCTGCCATTTTCATTCCCATCCTCCAGAATTCTATGGAAAGCGTTCAGGGAACAAAAGCTCCCAAAAGTGAACCCGAGCGGATTACTTAGCCCGGCCCCTGGTAAGGGCGGTGCAATTCTGCCTGCAGCAAAGACACTTGAGAAGCACTACAACAGGCCCCTCCCCCAGAAGATCAACAAGAAATCCAGCCAAGACCAAGTTCACTTACCAAGGAGAACAGCAGAATTCCAGAGGAGGAGAAAGCAAAGCATGGAATTCATGGCTTTCTCCCCATGAATCTTTAGTCTTGCAAAGTTAATTTAAAAAATTTTTTTTTCTCTTCTGCTAATTTTTTTTTAACTTTTACCCTTTCCTCTTTTAATGTTTTTTTTTTTTTTTTAAGATTTAATTTATTTATTTGTTAGAGAGCGAGCACAGGCAGACAGAGGCAGTCAGAGGCAGGCAGAGGCAGAGGGAGAAGCAGGCTCCCTGCCGAGCAAGGAGCCCGATATGGGACTTGATCCCAGGACGCTGGGATCATGACCTGAGCCAAAGGCAGCCGCTTAACCAACTGAGCCACCCAGGCATCCCTCTTTTTTTTAAACTAGTTTTTTAACTAGTTTAAACATTTTCTAACTAGTTTATCTTAATAATTTTCTTTAAAAAAGTCTTTTTTGAAACTTTATTATTATAGTCATATTTTATCCTTCATTGTATCTAACTTTATTCTTTGTATACACATAGGGTTTTTTCCTTCCAAAAAATTTGAGATACAACTTCTTCTAATAGATCAAAATACACCCTAAATCTAGCACCGGGCTTGATCTAGTCTCCAGTCCAAGCAAGTTCTCTCCACTTTCTTTTTTTTATTCTCCCTACCAACTCACCTTATCAACTCTTTTCTTAGAAATTAAAAAAATTTTTTTCCCATCTTTATAGTCATATTCCATCCCTTCATTGTGTTTACCCTTATATATGTTTTTAATACTTTAAAATTTTGGGAGGTAGTTTCTTCTAAGAGACCAAAATACTCCCAAAATTAAGTGGGTGACGCTGTTCTAGTCACCAGTCTAATATATATATATATATATATATGTATATATATATATATTCTTTTTAAATATTTTTTCTTTGTGTTCTTTTTTTAAATGTTTTTTCTCTTTTCTGAAATTCTTTTTACCCCCTTTCTCCCCCCACCCATGATTTGGGGTCTCTTCTGATTTGATTAAAGCACATTTTCCTGGGGTCTTTGCCACCCCTTTAGTACTTTATTTGCTCCTTCATATATTCTTATCTGGACAAAATAACAAGGCAGAAATACTCAACATACAAAAAAGAACAGGAGGCAGTACCAAAGGCTAGGGACATAATCAATACAGACATTGGTAATATGTCAGATCTGGAATTCAGGATGATGATTCTCAAGGTACTAGCCGGGCTCAAAAAAGGCATGGAAGATATTAGAGAAACCCTGTCTGGAGAAATAAAAGTCCTTTCTGGAGAAATAAAAGAAATAAAATCTAACCAGGTTGAAATAAAAAAAGCTATTAATGAGGTGCAATAAAAAATGGAGGCTCTTACTGCTAGGATAAATGAGGCAGAAGAAAGAATTAGGGATATAGAAGACAAAATGACAGAAAATAAAGAAGCTGAACAAAAGAGAGACAAACAACTACCGGACCATGAGGGGAGAATTTGAGAGATAAGAATTTGAGAGAATTTGAGAGATAACCATAAGACAAAACAACTTTAGAATAATTGGGATTCCAGAAGAAGAAGAAAGAGAAATAGGAGCAGAAGGTATACTGGAGAGGATTATTGTAGAGAGTTTCCCTAATATGGCAAAGGGAACAAGCATCAAAATCCAGGAGGTGCAGAGAATCTCCCTCAAAATCAATAAAAATAGGTCCACACCCCGTCATCTGATAGTAAAATTTACAAGTCTTAGCAACAAAGAAAAAATCCTGAAAGCAGCCCGGGACAAGAAGTCTGTAACATACAACGGCAAATATTAGGTTGGCAGCAGACTTATCCACAGAGACATGGCAGGCCAGAAAGAACTGACATGATATATTCAGAGCACGAAATGAGAAAAACATGCAGCCAAGAATACTATATCCAGCTAGGTTATCATTGAAAATAGAAGGAAAGATAAAAAGCTTCCAGGACAAACAAAAAATTGAAAGAATTTGCAAACACCAAACCAGCCCTACAGGAAATATTGAAAGGGGTCCTTTAAGCAAAGAGAGAGTCTAAAAGTAGTAGACCAGAAAGGAACAGAGGCAATATACAGTAACAGTAACCTTATAGACAATACAATGGCACTAAATTCATATCTTTCAATAATTACCTTGAATGTAAATGGGCTAAATGCCCCAATCAAAAGACACAGGGTTTCAGAATGGATAAAAAAACAAAGCCCATCCATATGCTGCCCACAAAAAACTCATTTTAGACCCAAAGACACCTCAGGATTGAAAGTGAGGGGGTGGAAAACAATTTACCATGCTTATGGACATCAGAAGAAAGCTGGGGTGGCAATTCTTATATCAGATCAATTAGATTTTAAGCCAAAGACTATAATAAGAGATGAGGAAGGACACTATATCATACTCAAAGGGCCTGTACACAAGAAGATCTAACAATTTTAAATATCTATGCCCCTAACATGGGAGCAGCCAACTATATAAACCAATTAATAACAAAATCAAAGAAATGCATCCACAATAATGCAATAATAGTAGGGGACATTAACATCCCCCTCACTGAAATGGACAGATCATCCAAGCAAAAGATCAACAAGGAAATAAAGGCCTTAAATGACACATGAGACCAGATGGACATCACAGATATATTCAGAACATTCCATTACAAAGCAACAGAATACACATTCTTCTCTAGTGCCCATGGAACATTCTCCAGAATAGATCACATCCTAAGTCATAAATCAGGTATCAACTGGTACCAAAAGATTGGGATCATTCCCTATATTTTTTCAGACCACAATGCTATGAAGCTAGAACTCAATCACAAGAGGAAATTTGGAAAGAGCCCAAATACATGGAGACCCAACAGCATCCTTCTAAAGAATGAATGGGTCAACCAGGTAATTAAAGAGGAATTGAAAAAAATCATGGAAACAAATGATAAGGAAAAGACAACGGTCCAAAATCTGTGGGACACAGCAAAGGCAGTCCCGAGAGGAAAATATATAGTGATACAAGCCTTTCTGAAGAAACAGGAAAGGTCTCAAATACACAACCTAACCCTACACCTAAAGGAGCTCAGGAAAGAACAACAAAGAAAGCCTAAACCCAGCAGGAGAAGAGAAATAATAAAGATCAAAGCAGAAATCAATGAAATAGGAACCAAAAAACCAATAGAACAAATCAACGAAACTAGGAACTGGTTCTTTGAGAATTAATAAGATTGATAAACCCCTGGCCAGACTTATCCAAAAGAAAAGAGAAAAGACCCAAATAAATAAAATCATGAATGAAAGAGGAGAGATCACAACCAACACCAAAGAAATACAAACAATTATAAGAACATATTATGAGCAACTCTATGCCAACAAATTTGACAATCTTGAAGAAATGGATGCTTTCCTAGGGACATAGAAACTGCCAAAACTGAACCAGGAAGAAATAGAAAACCTGAATAAACCCATAACCAGTAAGAAGATTGAAGCAGTCATCAAAAATCTCCCAACAAACAAGAGCCCAGGGCCATACAGGCTTCCCAGGGGAATTCTACCAAACATTTAAAGAAGAATTAATACCTATTCTCCTGAAAATGTTCAAAAAATAGAAATGGAAGGAAAAATTCCAACCTCATTTTTTTGAGGCCAGCATCACCTTGATCCCCAAACCAGACAAGGATCCCATCAAAAAAGAGAATTACAGACCAATATCCTTGATGAACACATATGCGAAAATTCTCACCAAAATACTAGCCAATAGGATCCAACAGTACATTAAAAGGATTATTCACCACGACCAAGTGGGATTTATTCCAGGGTAGCAAAGTTGGTTCAATATCCGCAAATCAATGTGATACAATACATTAACAAAAGAAAGAACAAGAACCATATGATACTCACAATAGATGCTGAAAAAGCATTTGACAAAGTACAGCATCCCCTCCTAATCAAAACTCTTCAAAGTGTAGAGATAGAGGGCACATACCTCAATATTATCAAAGACATCTATGAAAAACCCACCGCAAGTATTATTCTCAATGGAGAAAAACTGAGAGCTTTTCCGTTAAGGTCAGGAA
>RCUC01148036.1:0-19167 GCA_003697995.1 Taxidea taxus jeffersonii
CAGGGAGCCTGCTTCTCTCTCCACCTCTGCCTGCCACTCTGCCTGCTTGTGTGTGCTCTATCTTTCTCTCTCTCTCTCTCTGACAAATAAATAAATAGAACTTTGAAAAACGTCCCAGGTGAAACTTGCTTCTGCCCCTGATAAGAAGGATTCTCAGGGCATATATTTATGTAGTGAGGGGATGCCCAGTAGTCCCAGGATTCAAGTGAGCTGCCCTAAAACAGCAGGGAGAAGAAGGGAAACTATTTTATTCACATTACAAATTTAAACCCCCTTATCTTCGGTTGATAAATGTCACCATAACTCAAAGGTACCTTGTTACCTTTCATGAAGAAATGTTAGAAAGCTCATTTTGAGAAAACTGGCTTTCCGAGGTTATTTGTTCTTAATGGCAGGGCCAAACAATGTCACCCAGAACAATACATCCTTGACAAGATGTTATTTCTCCATTACACCCTGGTAGCATTTTTGTGGACTTCTCCCCACTGGGGGGTGGATGGGGTAGTTAGGCTGCATCCCCTTATCAGGTCAGAGTTGTAGAACAAAACCTGCTGGTGTGGACCTAAAAGGACTTAATCTAAGGGGAAGACAGGAGATCCCAGATCTCTACTCCCAGTGCAAAAATATGTTTGAGGAATTCTGAGGGCTAAAAACTAAGCAAGGAATGCCACCTTCTTTATTTGAGTATGACTTTGACATAATTATTTTAGAAACCAGAGTAGACATATGATCTCCTATTTAGAAGTAAGGAAGCCAAGCCCCAAAGGGTAAGAATAACTTGGCTAGGGTCACACACTTAGTATGACAGAGCTGTGCTTCCACTCTAAATCTTCTGACTCCTAGTCCAGGTGAACGGAGAAGAGAAGGCCATCAGATTTGGTGTCAGAAAACCAGTTCTTCCACTTGACTAAAGAACTTCACTGCCCTGGGACTCCCGTTTGCTAATTTGGATTCTAGAACAATACAATCCACCTTACAAGTCTGTCAGAAGAAAGGTAAATAACAAACACAAAAAGTGTTTTGTAAACCATAAAAAGCTATACAAATAAGAGATGGTTATTACACCCTAAGGGAGGAAGGAGAGGCTGCAAAAAGACAACGTCTGGCACCTCCCAAAATTGTAGAGGAAATTCCTATGGGTAGCGTCGGTAAACAAAAGAGGGTAGGGGGGAGCAAATCTACTTTTCCAACCCAAGGCATACAAAAAAGCATTCTAAATGTGTGCTCCTGAGAGGAAGTTTTTAAAGTTTGATTTTGTTTGTTTTACTGAAGCCCCCAAAGAATAGGTCCTAGAAAACTCCCAGCTCCCTCTGGATGATAGTATCGACTCTTTCCTTCTCCTTGCCTTTTGCTAATTTCAGGGAACCAGAGACTTAAAAAAGAAAAAAAAAGGTACATAAAGACCTTGGGTTCCCACTCCGCACGCCGCCACAGCCCACCAAACAGACCCTACTCATCTTCTGTCCTGGTAGGCACCGGCACCACCCTCACCCCTGTTGAGAACAACCACATCCCTGAGAGTCCACTTCTAGTGTTTATTTCAGAGGCCGCAATTAACAAGACTCTTGAAGCTCTCGTCTGCGGTCTGAAGTGCCAGGTTCCTAGGTGGCCAGGGGCCGCGCTCTCGCGACCAGCCGCTCCGACCCACGGAAACCCCACACGGGGCGGGGACTCCTCAAGAGAAAGAGGGGTCGCCTCCCCGCGGGCGTTCTCAGCACCTCCGCCCCGGGCGGGGAGGGCTGGGAGAAGCCGAGGAGGGTGCCCTAGAAAAGGAGGCGGAAACGCCTCCCGTCGACCCCCGAAAAGTTGGCCGCGACCAGCTTCACGTGGCCCCTCCCGAACCCGTCTCTTTAACTAAAGGGACAGCAGCCAGAAAGCATCATTTCGTTTCGCCGAATCCGCTTTTAAAGCACAAAACTGCTACGACCCATTTGAGTTTTTTGAGACCTTCTCCAGGGATCAAATTCGGAGTTGCGACCACTACGACAACGACACGCCGAATATCGTGACACCGCGGGGGGATGAAAGGGATTACGCCTCGCGTCCCCTCCTCACCTCCGGTCTCTGCGACGCCTCCCAAAACTGACCCAGATTCCGACCCACGGCGGGTCAGCGCGCGCCGCTTCCCGGAGGAGTGGGCGCCGCCAGCAGTCGGCGGTCCTCAGACCGCCGGGGACCCCAGCCCACGCCCGGCGCGACGTCAGACACCCGGGCCTCGAGGCGGGGGGAACCCCCCCAAAAAGAGAAAAAGAGTTGGCAGCCCTGCAGAAAAGTTGGACTAACTTCTCAGGCGACGATGGCTGCGGCAGGGGCAAGCGGGACTGGGGGGGGTCGCGCCCACGCCGCCGGCCCCCGGGAGGAGGATGGAACCAAGCGGCGGAGCGGACCCCAGCACCCTTCCCGCCCCCACCAGGCCTGGACTCCCGACTCGTAGAAAGCCTAAAGAGGCTAAGCCCCCCAGGCACACACAAAAACGCCCCTAGAAACTTAAACCCTTCGCCATTTTAAGTAGATTTTAGTGATTTAATACTTAAAATTAAATATCCCCCAACCCTAATCCCAGGTGGGGAATAATTCATTACCCCTCCGCACACACATACCCGGACCCCCAGAAACCCGGTCCTCTGAATACAGGTCTGGTGGGGAAGAGGGGGCTGAGTCATCTCACCTCCTCCGGGGCTCTGTTCCTTAACTCCAGGTTAATCCTCTTCTTCATCTCCATGTCCTCCTCCTGCTCTTCTGCTACTACTCCCTTCCCTTACCCTTTCCTGCCTTTCCCACAACCCCCAACCCTTAAATTTTAAAAGATCTGGAAATGAATGAAAAGAAAAGCAAATATAAACGCCCACCACCTCCAGATAGGTGTGGGGGAGAAAGAAGAGAATAGCAAATGGAGTCCAAGGAGTTGGGACTCTAACTCGGCTGCCCCCACCTCCTTGTCCACACACTCGCGCGCACTCACACGCACGCACACACACACAAGCACGCACACGCGCGCGCGCGCACACACACACACATACACACACACACACATACACACACACACACATACACACACACCGCAGTTCCTTCCCCTTCAATGGCTGCTCTGAGACTGAGCCTCCATGACACGGCACCGCCAACCCCCTGGCCTACACTCCACCCACCTCCCGAATGTATTGGTTAATTTTTCAGCATCGCACTGTTTCATTGGACGGCATTAGTGTCCATCAGTCTTCTAGGCGGACCTGAACCAGAAGCGCTGTATCTACTGGCTACAACCAAGCGCGCAGTTAACTCCGATAGGTTCGGGAGGGTGTTCGTCCTGGGGAAACGATTTTGAATCCCAGTAGCCCCCCTCCTTTTCTTTGTGTGGTTGGCGCGCTTTCCCTAGGCGTTCGGACGGTTTTGATACCTGCTGGATTTGTTTTTTCGGTTTTGTTTTTAGTGTGAAAAGGAGGAAGAAAGCAACATTATGGGCCCAGGTTGCAGGACTGATAATTTTGCACACAAATACGCACTAGCTCTTGGCTGTTTTAAAGCCCCTTGCAGCCAAGGTGCACGTGAGCTTTCGTGGCACTGCCCGCCTGGGGATAGGCTTCTGGTGCAGAGCCAGACGCGGGATAAAGATAGTATTTCACTTCCAACATGAAGGACTGAACGTTTTTGAAAACAGTTGCGTGAAGTATATAAGTTAGGCATCTTTAAACAAAACTAGTCTGGAGGAATTGTTAACTGAGGAATTGTTGCTGTAATGAACACTAAGCAAGACCTTGGAGGAAAAACAGTGCTGGACCAGTGAAAATCAGACTTCAGTTCGCACAGAAATGGTACTGCAATGCCTGTCCTTTCTAATTTCCCTTTGGTTGGTTTCCATGGATATCTCTAGGTTAAATGTGCTTTTATATTTTTGTCTTTTTTTTTCTTTAAGATTCTATTTATCTGACAGAGTGAGAGAGCTCAAGCAGGACGGACAGTGGGGAGAAAGAGGGGGAAGCGGACTTCCCCTCGGAGCCGGGAGCCCGTTTCGGGGCTCGATGGGGGGTTCGGTGCTAGGACCCTGGGATTACGACCCGAGCGGAAGGCAGACGCCCGACCATCTAAGCCACCTAGTCGCCCCTTAAATATGCTTTTAAAATTCTATGAATGGGAGATAAAGAAGAGCAGGATAAGAATGATTTTTTTTTTTTTTAATTTTGTCTTGAGAGTCTAACTTTTTAGTTCTTGCTTAAATTTGCCCTTTCCATTCCCTTAATCCATTTTCAGGATAAATACCCAAAGAAATTCCAAATGATTTGGGGGAGAGAGTGGGTGCGTTAGTCCGACCCCTCTCAGAGCGGGGTGCTTCTTTGCAGTTTTCATTTTCTCTGGTTAGAGACCATAGCGTTTCAAACAGACTCCTCACCACTTTGCCACCACCCCTCCTCCTCCCACACAGAGACACACTACTTGTCAATTGGGCTTAGATTTAAAATGTAGATATTTGGTAATTAGCATGTTAAATACTTTAGGAAAAATAGTGATTGTCTTCTCCTGGATAAGTGTTTCCTTTGAATTCTTGAAAAGGAAATTTTGTGAAGATGAAAAGAGAGGGAGAGCTTTTGGTATAAAATGACATCTCTGCAGGGCAATTTGGTGTCACTTAAGTTTATTTGTTTTCACACAGGCTAAAGGAAGCCAGGATGATAGGGAAACAAGGAAAAGGGATTGAGGAAGAGTTTAAAAAGGGAGGAGGGGGCAAAAGAGATAAAAACAACCCTGAAAGCACATTTTAGTACCAGCTTGTGAAGAAGTCCTGTGGTCCCATCCCACCAGCCACTGGAACTCTGGAATGGAATCTCAAAGAGAGTTCTGGAAGGAGATTCAAAGTTAGGAGTCATAGACATATGAGTGATAGTTGAGGCTATAAGAAAAAATAAGATGCCCACAGAGAATATATTTAGTAAGAAGGCTATCAGACAAAGAGGAGCAAAACATGATTGAAGGGAAAGAGGAGAGAGGGATTGTCTACCAAAGTAGTGGAAGAAACTGAGAAACAAGTAGAAAAGAATGAAGTGAATTTGAGGTTGGAGGTGGGGGATTGTATGAAGGCAAAGAGTTTCAAGAAAGACATGATTATTGAAGTTAAATGGTAGGACTTTTATATCAGAATACATTAGACAGAATGGGAGAGTATGTTGGAAATAATGAATGTGAAGAGAGGCCATGAATTCATTTTACCCTTGGATGATAGTTTCGCAAAGTACACTGTAGGAAACATAGACAAGGGTCCACCAAAGTGAGCCTTCCCCCGCCCCCATACCCATGGTCCCCACCCTCATGTCATCTCTCAATGCCTCACCTCAATACCTTGAAACCCACCTCTTCCTAGTCTATTTTTTAAAGATTTTATTTATTTATTTGAGGGGAGGGGAGAGGGAGAGCATGAGAGGGGGGAGGGCAGGAGGGAGAAGCGGACTCTCCAAGAAGCCAGGGAGCCGGATATGAGCCTCCATGCGGGGCTTAGGGGCTTAATCCAGCGACTTCAGGATCATGACCTGGGCGGAATGGAGACACTTAACCCACTGGGCCACCCAGGCACCCCTCTTTCTAGTCTTAATCAAGAAGCCAGGGGACGCCTGGATGGCTCAGTTGGTTAAGCAGCTGCCTTCAGCTCAGGTCATGATCCCAGCACCCTGGAATCGAGTCCCACATCGGGCTCCTTGCTCAGCAGGGAGCCTGCTTCTCCCTCTGCCTCTGCCTCTGCCTGCCACTCTGTCTGCCTGTGCTCGCTCCCTCGCTCTCTCTGACAAATAAATAAATAAAATCTTTAAAAAAAAAAAAAAAAGAAGCCAGGATAAGGGGACCCTGGATGGGTCAGTCATTAAGCGTCTGCCTTCAGGTTGTGTCATGATCCCAGAGTCCTGGGATCAAGCCCCGATTCGGTCTCCCTGCTTGCGGGGGGGGGGGGGGGCACCTGCTTCTCCCTCTCCTACTTCCCCTGCTTGTGCTTCCTCTCTCGCTGTGTCTCTCTCTGTCAAGTAAATAAATAAAATATTTTTTAAAAATCTACACCCAAAAGGACAGAGAAGACAGCTGATGAGAGAGTGCAAAAACATATTTTTTAAAGATTTTATTTATTTATTTGAGAAAGAGAGCACATGGGGGTGGGGAAGGAGCAGAGGCAGAGGGTGAAGGAGAAGCAGACTCCCTGCTGAGCAGGGAGCCCAATACGGGGCTTGACCAGAAATCCCAGAGATCATGCCAGGAGCCGAAGGCAGATGCCTAACCAATTGAGCAACCCAGGTGCCCCAAGCACAACAAAATCTTAACATCTGGAAAGTGATGTACCAGGTAGTTTAGAAAGGCTTGCTTACTCCTGAGGTCTTACTTCTTGTGAAAAGAGCTCAGGTAGTGTAACTGGGTCATTCTCAGACATTTATTCACCCACCCTAAGTGGAATGTTCTGCCCTGCTCCATCCTCCTTGCTCTTTGGAGAATGAGCCTGTTCCTCAGAATGCAAAATTCTGCTTTGGTCCTCCACAGGGAACCCTGTCTCTGTCCACACTGTCTGGTTCTGGGCACAGTTAGCAGGCCCATTAACTCCCATACCAAAGTACACCTCCAATCTGGCCTCTAACAGTAATAAAGGTGGTATGTTTACCGCCATGTTTGCCTTATTGATTTATTTCTCAACTTGTTCAGGACCCCTGCATCAAGAAGGAATGCCATTATTGGGATCCCCTTCAGAGACCCCGGTAGATTAGAAGAAATCAGCTTAGAAGAAAAAGAAAGTTGAAACCTAACTGCCTGCAGGAGATTGAGATACAAACTAATTCACATTAGTACCACACAAGCATTTGGAATTTGGAAGCACTAAGAACCCTTGAAGATGAGGGTGAGGAGAGAGCTAAAATAGATTTGGTTGAAGTTCATGTCATTTTTTTTAAAGATTTTATTTATTTGTTTGACAGAGAGAGACAGTGAGAGAGGGAACACAAGCACAGGGAAACTGGAGAGGAAGAAGCAGGCTCCCCACTGAGCAGGGAGCCCAACTCGGGGCTCAATTCCAGGAGGATGGGATCATGACTGGAGCTGAAGGCAGATGCTTAATGATCGAGCCACCCAGGGGCCCCTGAAGTTCACGTTAAAAGTAACTGAATTTCTTCCCAGCTCTGACCCACAGAGGTCAAAATAAGGTATTCTAAACTCAGAGACACCTGCCATAACAAAGACCAAGTTAAATGTAATGAAAATTGGCAGGAAAAGCAAAAAATCTATATTTCAAACAGTGAGAACTCACCGCAACAAACCAACCCCTTTCTGTCCTCCATCCATCATACAATTGGGTGTACCTTCAGGTTAAAAGTTAAGCTTTCCAGGAAAGAATGTCCAATGGAAAAAAGCCTCTTCAACAAGTGGTATTGGGAAAATTGGACAGCCACATACAGAAAAATGAAATTGGACCATTTCCTTACACCACACACGAAAATAGACTAAAAATGGATGAAGGACCTCAATGTGAGAAAGGAATCCATCAAAATCCTTGAGGAGAACACAGGCAGCAACCTCTTCGACCTCAGCTGCAGCAACTTCTTCCTAGGAACAACGCCAACAGCAAGGGAAGCAAGGGCAAAAATGAACTATTGGGACTTCATCAAGATCAAAAGCTTTTGCACAGCAAAGGAAACTTAACAAAACCAAAAGACAACTGACAGAATGAGAGAAGATATTCTCAAATGACATATCAGATAGAGGGCTAGTAACCAAAATCTATAGAGAGCTCAGCAAACTCAACACCCAAAGAACAAATAATCCAATCAAGAAATGGGCAGAGGACATGAACAGACATTTCTGCAAAGAAGACATCCAGATGGCCAACAGACACATGAAAAAGTGCTCCACATCACTGGGCATCAGGGAAATACAAAGCAAAACAATGAGATATCACCTCACACCAGTCAGAATGGCTAAAATTAACAAGTCAGGAAATGACAGATGCTGGCAAGGATGCCGAGAAAGGGGAACCCTCCTACACTGTTGGTGGGAATGCAAGCTGGTGCAACCACTCTGGAAAACAGCATGAAGGTTCCTCAGAAAGTTGAAAATAGAGGCGCCTGGGTGGTGGCTCAATGGGTTAAGCCTCTGCCTTCAGCTCAGGTCATGATCCCAGGGTCCTGGGATCGAGCCCCGTATCAGGCTCTCTGCTCAGCAAGGAGCCTGCTTCCTCCTCTCTCTCTGCCTGCCTCTCTGCCTACTTGTGATCTCTCTCTCTGTCAAATAAATAAATAAAATCTTTTAAAAAATTAAAAATTAAAAAAATTAATAAAGGGAAAAATAAAGAAATAAATAAATATACATCCTTAAAAAAAAGAGTTAAGCTTTCCTGTCTGGAGAAACTGATCAGCCTAACAGACAGTCCAGAAGTATTGACAAAACAGTAGGAAATAGCCAGATACCGGCCGCATCCCCTCACAGTACAGTCTACCAGTCAACAAGCTTCCATGCATGGTAACACACACCCCTTAAGTGCCTCACTCTTAAATGTAAATGGATAGGTAAGGATCACCAAATATTTTAGAAAGGCTTTTCACATAAAAGCAGAGACCAAAAATAAAATGAAAAAAAAAAAAAAAACTAGAGGAAAAAGAAGCAGGAGACAAGTTTTAAAAGAAAGCTTAAATTAGCATGATACAAGGTAATGTATTTGTGAAAGTTAAAAAAATATATATTGCTGTAGGAAAAACATTCATGGGACACCAGGGTGGCTCAGTCAGTTAAGCATCTGCCTTCAGCTCAGGTCAAGATCTGTGAGTCCTGGGATAGATTCCCACATCAGGCTCCCAGCTCAGCGGTAGTCGGCTCCTCCCTCTCTCTCTCCCACTCCCTCTGTTCATTTCCTCCTCTCCCTAACTCATGCTCTCTTTCTCTGTCAAATAAATAAATAAAATGTTTTTTTAAAAGGACATTAGTGGAAGAAAGAGCTTATGAAAATTAAATATATGAATGCAGAAATTAATAATTTAATAGAGGTGACAAAGTTGAGCAAATCTTCCTGAAAGAATAGTAAGCAAAAACATGAGGGGAGACTGGTTGGCTCAATCGGGAGAACATGCAACTCTTGATCTTGATGAGCTCGAGCCCCACGTTGGGTGCAAACATTACTTAAATAAATAGATAAGTAAGAAGTAAAAACATGGAAAATAGAAGAAAAAGTTGGGAATATTAGAGACCAGTCCAGAAGGTTCAACATACAATTAGTAGGAGTTTCAGAAGAAGAGAACATATAAAACAAAATTATCAAGGAAAAACTAAGGGGACACCTGGGTGGCTCAGTGGGTGAAAGTCTCTGCCTTCGGCTCAGGTCATGATCCCAGGGTCCTGGGATCCAGCCCTGCATCAGGCTCTCTGCTCAGCAGGGAGCCTGCTTATCCTCTTCTCTCTGCCTGCCTCTCTGCCTACTTGTGATCCCTGTCTGTCAAATAAATAAATAAAATCTTTTAAAAAAAATATTCCAGATAAATGAGTTGTCATCTCCATTTTCCTCCTCTTCCTCACTCTGATAAATCTAGAAGTAACAATTCCTAACTCCTGTTAGCAACTAGGTACAACCAATCACGTAGATTACTTTTCAAATATTTTTCGGTGGGATATTTCAAACGTCTCCTGGAAAAAGACACCTCAAAAGGTACAATAATCTTGCTCTTGTTCCCTTCCATGATTACAACCCCTCCCCCAAGATTCCCAGCTTTTCTATTCACTTTGAATCTCTCTTGAATAAACCACTCAAAAGGGGCAGCATCCATGATTCCATCTTCTACAGGGTGGGTACAGTTAAGGGTAAACTTCAAAACTTGCTTCCTTTCTTGCCCCCCTTCCCTGCAAGCTTTTCCACGGGTCTCAGGGTGGCAGTGGAGGCAGAAAGGGAGGTGGGCATACTACGCAAAGACAAAAAGCTCGCCCAAAAAAAAAAGGTGATTTTTTAAAAAGATTTTATTTATTTATTTGAGAGAGAGAGAACAAGCAGGGGGAGAGGCAAGCAGAGGGAGAGGAATAAGCAGACTCCCTGTTGAGCAGGAAGCCTGATGTGGGGCTCTATCCCAGGACCCTGGAATCAAGACCTGAGCAGAATGCTTAACAACTGAGCCACCCAGGTGCACAAAAACAAGAGTTTTAAATACAGGGAACAACCTGATGGTTTCCAGAGGGGAGGTGGATGGAGGGATGGGTGAAATAGGTGAAAGGGATTAATAATACACTTACCTTGCTGGGCACTGAGCAATGTACAGAATTGTCGAATCATGGTATTGTACATCTGAGACTAATGTAACACTGTTATGTTAATTACACTTCAATTAAAAATATAATAACTATATCAAGAGGATAGGGTAGAAATATGGGTTAGGGAGTAACACATGATGAGGTAAATCCTCATCTTTTGTAGTTGGAAATTAAAAGGTAATAATATCTGGGGCACCTGGGTGGCTCAGTCAGTTAAGCTTGGACTCTTAATCTCAGTTCAGGTCTTAATCTCAGGGTTGTGAGTTCAGGTGAACACTGGGCTCCACTCTGGTCATGGAGCCTCCTTAAACAAAAAAAAAATACACACACACACACACACACACACACACACACACACACACACACAGAGGCACCTGGATGGCTCAGTTATTAAGCATCTGCCTTCCACTCAGGTCATGATTCCAGGGTCCTGGGATCCAGCCCCACATCATGTTCTCAGGCTCCCTCCTCTGTCTCTCTGCCTGCCTCTCTGCCTACTTGTGATCTCTGTCTGTTAAATAGATAAATAAAATCTTTAAAACTGAAAAATCAAGAAATAGCAGTATAGGGGCACCTGGGTGGCTCAGTGGCTTAAGCCTCTGCCTTCGGCTGAGGTCATGATCTCAGGGTCTTGGGATCAAGGCCCACATCGGCCTTTCTGTTCAGTGGGGATCCTGTTCCCCCTCTCTCTCTGCCTGCCTGTCTGCCTACTTGTGATCTCTCTCTGTCAAATAAATAAGTAAAATCTTTTAAAAAAAATAACAGTATAAACATGTTTTTGGAAAATTTGGAGTTCTAGGGGTACCTGGGTGGCCCAGTCATTGCACATTTGCCTTCAGCTCAGGTCATGATCCCAGGGTCCTGGAATCCAGCCCCACAACAGGTTCCCTGCTCAACGGGGAACCTGCTGCTACCTCTCCTCCCCACTTATGCTCTCTGTCTCTCTCTCTCAAATAAATAAAAATAAAATATTTTTTCTAAAAAGAAAGAAAATTTAGAGTGCTAGACTGCACGACACCATTAAAAAGTTGCAGTTATTGAGGAAATACAAGTTGGATATGGGGAGAATAGAGTATTACGACTTTTAACCATCTACTTGGCTTTTTAAACTATGTACCTATACCACTTTGATAAAATTAAAAATTAAATTTAAAAAATTAATATGAGGTAGCAATTCCTGGGTAGCTCAGTCAAGTAAGTGTCTGACTCTTGATTTCAGCTCCACTCATGAGTTCACAGTTGTGAGATTGAGCCCTGCGCTGGGCTCCAAGCTGAGCATGGAGCCTGCTTAAGATTCTCTATTTCCCTCTCTCTCTCTCTCTCTCTCTCTGTCCCTCCCCACTCCTTCCCCCTCTAAAAATAACAACAACAACAACAATATACAAGGTATCTAACAACTGACTTGTGGATCTTCTACAAAGAAGAAAATAAACTGAGTGTTTTAGCTGTCTTTAAGCCAACATTTGCTTTTCTTATTCTGTAGTAAAAGATAAGAATATACATATATTTTCTTATATAGGAGTTTAGCATGCCAAAGCCAAACTTGCAGTTACAGGGTAGAGAGCTTATTCAATGCACAATGCCTGTTGACAAGATTTTGGTATTTTCTTCTGCCATGTGTTTGGATAAGTGTGTTCCTCTATTTCTTAATACAGTCTGGGTTTTGCCAAGGCTGTGTTTGGGTTTCCATTTAACTTTAGTTCAATCATGTCAACAGCTTCCACGAAATACCAGAAAACAAGTCTCAGTAACCCAAGAGTTTAATGCAGTCCTACTGAAATATATTGAAATTTGACAGAAGCTGGGTGAACTAGTGCAATGTGGTCCATTTAATTCAGGTTTTCTCCTGCTTGGTTATTTGAGCTGCTTTGACAAGCAGTATTTTGCATTAATATAAATTATTTTGGTGCTATTACTTCTTACAACATGGTGGGTTTACTTTCAATATATGTCTTTTATTTGTTGCTTTGTTTTCGTACCTTTTTTTGTTTCT
Organism: Taxidea taxus jeffersonii; assembly: GCA_003697995.1. NCBI lineage: Eukaryota > Metazoa > Chordata > Mammalia > Carnivora > Mustelidae > Taxidea > Taxidea taxus. The sequence continues at coordinate 12,233 of RCUC01148036.1, forward strand.
TCTTTGTTGTTTCAATGTGTCTTCAAACAGCTTGCTACACTCCCTAATGTAGACTTTACTCACCTTTAAACCAAAATTTCCTCCAATTGAACATATCTCTCACTTTATGCTAAAAATCCATGAAAAGAGGGGATTTGTTGCACAAAAATTTAACCATGGTACAAGTGAATCTTATTTCTGCAAAATAAAAGGTCATGAGGGAGAGAAAAATACTATATTTTTGCCTAGCCGTGGAACATCAATTGTAAGGTCCTTTGTCTATCTCTCCAGAGAAAGAAGGAAAGAGTGACAACTTATGTATATACCGTTGGAGGAGTATGACCTTTAAGGAGGGCAATATTACAATAAATATAGAAGAAAAAAAACTCAAAAGGAGCACACCCCAAATTAAAAAGAAATACTGCAACAGACCTATTAGGATGGCTACTTTTTTGTTGTTCTGTTTTATGTATATACACATGCATATATATATATATGTATATGTATATATATATATATATATATCAATACTGGAACAACTGGAGCTCTCACACATTGCTGGTGGAAATGAAAAACAGTACAACCACTACGACAGACAGTTTGGCTGTTTCTTACAAAATTAAACATACACTTACCATACAACCCAGCACAGGGTGTTCACTCCCACTATTACTCCCACTCAAGAACAATAAAAAAATAGGCTCATTCAAAAACTCATACTCAAATGTTTACAGTGGCTTGATTCTTGGTCGCTAAAAACTAGAAACAATCCACGTTCTTCAACTGGTAAATGGATAAACAACTTGTGGTACATCCATAGAGTAGAAAAATGCAGCAATAAAATGCAACAAATTTCTGATATGCAACAACACGAATGAATGCTAAGTAAAGAAGGCAGACTCAAAACACTACATACTGTATAATTTAATATATAAGACATTCTGGGAAAGGCAAAATCATAGGGTCAGAAAACAGATCAGTAGTTACCAAAGGATGAGTGTGGGAAGAGAAGCTGACAACAAATGCACAAGGGAATTATGGAGCAGCAGGCATCATGAACTGTTCTGTATCTTGATTATGATAGTCGTTACCAGAATGTATGCATTTGTCAAAACTCCTAGAACTCTATGCTAACAAGGATAAATTTTACTGCATTTCAATAACACCTTCATAAACCTTTTTTTTTTTAAGATTTTATTTATTTACTTGACAGACAGAGATCACAAGTAGGCAGAGAGGCAGGCAGAGAGAGAGAGATGGAGAAGCAGGCTCCCCGCTGAACAGAGAGCCCAACTCGGGGCTCGATCCCAGGACCCTGAGACCATGACCTGAGCCGAAAGCAGAGGCTTAACCACTGAGCCACTCAGGTGCCCCATAAACCTGACTTTTTAAAAAGGATTGGGGACATCTGGGTAGGACAGTTGGTTAAGTGCCCGACTTTTGGTTTCTGCTCAGGTCCTGTTCTCAGGGTGGTGAGATCCAGCCCTGCATCAGACTCCACTCTCAGCGTAAAGTCTGCTTAAGACTCTCTCTCACCACCCCTCTGCCCACCCCCACCATGCGCGCACTCTGTCTCTCAAATAAATAAATCTTTTTTAAAAAGGGTTGAGTTTAAACTTTTTCTTTTATTTATTTATTTATTTATTTGACAGACAGAGAACACAAGTAGGCAGAGAGGCAGGCAGAGAAAGGGGGAAGCAGGCTCCCCGCTGAGCAGAGAGCCCCATGCGGGGCTTGAACCCAGGACCCTGGGATCATGACCCGAGCTGAAGGCAGAGGCTTCAACCCACTGAGCCACCCAGGCGCCCCAAGTTTAAACTTTTTCATAATAAAAAGTTAAAAGAAAAAGCATAGACCCTCTTGCAATTCTAGGAAACAACGGGACAATATGTAAATATATATGAACAAGAATATTCTCACTGAAGTATTGTTATAGATACAAACTGGGGGAAAAAAAAAACTCTAACAATCCCAAGGCAGAGGAGTGGTTAAATATACTAGGTTATTTCTGTACAATACTATGACGTTTAAATTGATGACAGAGAAGGGGAGAGTGAGCTCATAGTGAACTTCTTTGTCTCACTGTGTTCATTCTGAAGTATAAACATTTCACTATCAGAAAATCCAAACATATCTGGTGCTTAGAGGAACTCCAGAAACACATGCGAGATTACTATGTTCTGCTTAGTTAGACTATTGATAAATATAAGATTAGTAGGGGAAGAGAGGAATGTAAATTATAATTAAAGAATTTTTTTATACTGATAATACTCTAGCTCTAGTGAATATGAATAGGTGCTGCATTTTATATATATTCAATAATTTAATATGTAGGTCTCATTCCTTTTGTAATTAAAGAAAAGAGCAAGCCATCTGTTAAAGCAAAAGAAAGGGGCACCTGGGTGGCTCAGTGGGTTAGGCTTCTGCCTTCGGTTCAGGTCATGATCTCAGCGTCCTGAGGTCAAGCCCCACATCAGGCTTTCTGCTTGGTGGGAAGCCTGATTCCCCCCTCTCCCTCTGCCTGCCTCTCTGCCTACTTGTGATCTCTCTCTGTGTCAAATAAGTAAATAAAATCTTCAAAGAAAAAGTATAAGAAAGAAAAACAAGGATACATATTTATGGACATTGAAGAATGTTCACAAAATAATATTAGAAAAAAAGGTTACAGACCAAATATGTGTATGGTATGGTTCCATTTTTGTAAAAAGTACAATATTTATACACATAAATGTATGCATTTTTTAAAGATTTTATTTATTCATTTGAGAGAGAGAGCACGCAGAAGCAGAGGAGAGAACTAGAGAGAGAGAGAGAAGCAGACTCCCCACTGAGCAGGGAGCCCCATGCAGGACTTGTTCTCAGGACTCTGGGATCATGACCTGAGCCCAAGGCAAACGCTTGACCTACTGAGCCATCCTGGTGCCCCAAAATGTATGCATTTAGATGTAACGTCATAGAAAAATGTATAGAGGCAAGATGGCGGAGGAGTAGCAGACTGAAATGACATCAGATCCCAGGAGTTCAGCTAGATAGGTATCAAACCATTCTGAACACCTACAGACTCAATAAGAGGTAGAACAGAAGGAAAGCAATAATTCTATGAACAGAAAATCGACCACTTTCTGAAAGGTAGGACAAGCAGAAAAGTGAATCCAAAGCATTGAGAAGATAGACCGCAGCAGGAGGGACTGTCTCCCAGCAAACGGTAGAGCAGTGAAGCACAAAATCAGAACTTTTGGAAGTCTGCTCCACTAAGGGATATCACTCCAGAGGTTAAGTGGGGGTGGAGCCCTCACAGGGACAGTATGGCCTCAGGTCCCACGGGGTCACAGAAAGATCAGAAGTGTATGAGTGTGGCAGAGTTGCCAGGTATCAGAGTGGGGAAGCCAACTACAGAGAAAGAGCTAAGGAGTAAGCTCTGAGTTGAAGTTACCTTAAACCGTGATCCAAGGCACAGTCAGGACATTACTCTTCAAGCAGAAACCCCCAAACAGCCAATCTGGGGAGACTTACCTTCCTCCTCTGAGAGGAGCAGCGCTGCAGGAATCTGCTAAGTTTTGAGACTCCAAATGGGGCTGTGCGCCAGAGATAGAAATGCTTGGTCACAGACCAGGTGAGCTTGGAGCAAAGCCAGAGACCAGGGAGATGAGAGTGATTGTCCGCTTTTCTCTGAGGGCGCACTGAGGATTGGGGCCCCAAGCTCTCGGCTCCTCTGGGCAGGAGATTGGGAGGCCGCCATTTTCATTCCTGTCCTCCAAAGCTGTACGGAAAGTGCTCAGGGAACAAAAGCTCCCAAAAGCGAACCCAAGATTACTTAGCCTGGCAAGGGTGGTGCAGTTCTGCCTCGGGTAAAGACATTTGAGAATCACTGCAACAGCCTCTCTTGCAGAAGATCAGCAAGAACATCCAGCTAAGACCAAGCTCACCAATCAAGGAGAACAGCAGAACTCCAGAGCTAGGGGAAAGCAACTCATAGAATTCATGGCTTTTTCCCCATGATCCTTTAATCTTGTGAAGTTAAACTTTTTTTATTTTATTTTTTCCTTAATGTATTTTTAAAATTTTCCTCTTTTCTCTTTAATGTGTTTTTAACTAGTTTATTTAATAATACCTTTCTTAAAAAATCTTTTTTAAACCTTCATTGTTATAGTCATATTTTATCCCTTCATTGTATTTAACTGTTTTTTTGTACACATATAGGGGTTATTTTTCTAAAAAATTCTGGGATACAATTTCTTCTAATAGATCAAAATATACCCTAATCTAGCACATGGCTTTGTTCTAGTCTCCAGCCTGAGCACACTCCCTCCTCTTTTTTTTTTTCAACTAACTTATCAATTCCTTTTTTAGAATTTTTTCAAAATTTTCATCTTTACAGTCATGTTCCATCCCTTCATCATGTTTACCCTTATTTTTGTATACATATACATTTTTCTTTCTTTAAAATTTTTGGAGGTAGTTTCTTCTAAGGTAAGGGGAGGTAGTTGGGGAGGTAGTTTCTTCTACACCCAAAATCAAGTGGGTGGTTCTGTTCTATTCACCAGTCTAATATATATGCATTTTTATTTTTTATTTTTATTTATTTGTTCTCCCCTTTTTCTCCCCCCCGGTTTTGGATCTCTTCTGATTTGGTTAGCGTACATTTTTCTGGGGTCTTTGCCACACTTTTAATATTTCATTCCTGGGACGCCTGGGTGGCTCAGTTGGTTAAGCAGCTGCCTTCGGCTCAGGTCATGATCCCAGCGTCCTGGGATCGAGTCCCACATCGGGCTCCTTGCTTGGCAGGGAGCCTGCTTCTCCCTCTGCCTCTGCCTGCCATTCTGTCTGCCTGTGCTCGCTCTCTCTCTCTCTCTCTCTCTCTAACAAATAAATAAATAAAATCTTTAAAAAAAATATATTTCATTCCTGATTCATATATTCTTATCCAGATAAAATGATAAGGCAGAAAAACTCACCACCAAAAAAAGAACAAGAGGTGGTAATGATGGCTAGGGACCTAATCAATACAGACATTGGCAAAATGTCAGAACTAGAGTTCAGAAGAACAATTCTCAAGGTGCTAGCTGGACTCGAAAAAGGCATGGAAGATATTAGAGAAACCCTTTCTGGAGAAATAAAATCCCTTCCTGGAGAAATAAAAGAACTAAAATCTAACCAAGTGGAAATCAAAAAAGCTATTAATGAGGTGCAATAAAAAATGGAGGCTCTTACTGCTAGGAGAAATGAGACAGAAGAGAGAATAAGTCATATAGAAAACCAAATGATGGAGAATAAAGATGCTGAGCAAAAGAGAGACAAACAACTACTGGACCACGAGGGGAGAATTTGAGAGATAAGTGATACCATAAGATGAAACAATATTAGAATAATTGGAATTCCAGAAGAAGAATAAAGAGAGGAGCAGAAGCTATATTGGAGTGAATTATAGTAGAGAATTTCCCTAATATGGCAAAGGGAATAAGCATCAAAATCCAGGAGGCACAGAGAATCCCCCTCAAAATCAATAAAAATAGGTCCACACCCAGCATCTAATAGTAAAACTTACAAGTCTTAATGACAAAGAAAAAACCCTGAAAGCAGCTTGGGACAAGAAGTCTGTAACATACAATGGTAGAAATATTATTTTGGCAGCAGACTTATCCACAGAGACCTGGCAGGCCAGAAAGAACTGGCATGATATATTCAGAGCACTAAATGAGAAAAATATGTGGCCAAGAATACTATATCCAGCTAGGCTATCATTAAAAATAGAAGGAGAGATAAAAAGCTTCCAGGACAAACAAAAATTAAAAGAATTTGCAAATACCAAACAAGCCCTACAGGAAATATTGAAAGGGGTCCTCTAAGCAAAGAGAGAACTTAAAAGTAATATATCAGAAAGGAACAGAGACACTATACAATAACAGTCACGTTACAGGCAATACAATGGCACTAAATTCATATCTTTCAAAAGTTACACTGAATGTAAATGGGCTAAATGTCCCAGTCAAAAGACACAGGGTATCAGAATGGATAAAAACTAAAACCCATCAATATGCTGTCTGCAAGAATCTCATTTTAGACCCAAAGATACCTCCAGATTTAAAGTAAGGGGGTGGAAAACAATTTACCATGCTAATGGACATCAAAAGAAAGCTGGGGTGGCAATCCTTATATCAGATAAATTAGATTTTAAGCCAAAGAGTATAATAAGAGATGAGGAAGGACACTATATCATACTTAAAGAGGCGGTCCAACAAGAAGCTCTAACAATTCTAAATATCTATGCCCCTAACATGGGAGCAGCCAACTATATAAACCAATTAATAACAAAATCAAAGAAATACATCGACAATAATACAATAGTAGGGGACTTTAACACCCCTCTCACTGAAATGGACAGATCATCCAAGCAAAAGTTCAACAAGGAAATAAAGGCCTTAAATGACACATTGGACCAGGTGGACATCACAGATATATTCAGAACATTCCATCTCAAAGCAACGGAATGCACATTCTTCTCCAGTGCACATGGAACATTCTCCAGAATGGATCACATCCTGGGTCACAAATCAGGTCTCGACCAGTACCAAAAGATTGGGATCATTCCCTGCATATTTTCAGACCACAATGCTCTGAAGCTAGAACTCAATCACAAGAGGAAAGTTGGAAAGAACTCAAATCCATGGAGGCTAAAGAGCATCCTACTAAAGAATGAATGGGTCCACCAGGAAATTAAAGAAGAATTGAAAAAATTCATGGAAACAAATGAAAATGAAAACACAACTGTTTGGGGTGCCTGGGTGGCTCAGTGGGTTAAAGCCTCTGCCTTTGGCTCAGGTCATGATCCCAGGGTACTGGGATCGAGCCCCTCATCAGGCTCGCTGCTCAGTGGGGAGCCTGCTTCCTCCTCTCTCTCTCTCTCTCTCTGCCTGCCTCTCTGCCTACTTGACTGTCAAATAAATAAATAAAATCTT
>RCUC01148037.1:0-76514 GCA_003697995.1 Taxidea taxus jeffersonii
CACACACACACACACTCACACACACACAAACTGAACCTGAACTGTTACTTCAAGGGAAAACAACTGACAGGATTTGTTGTCTACGATGAAATCTATATTGCCAAGTAAAAAACTAGAATTTTGGAAAACTTCAATCCATTACTGTAAGTTTTAGAGCTTCCCCAAATTTAAAGATTTTTCCAATGAGATTGGTACCAGTAAATATAAATGCGGTTTTTTTGATGCTTTATAATAAAATGTATCAACATTTGTAAGATCTAACTCAGTGAACAAATATATTCCAAATTACTAATACATGTTAAAAAATACATGGGTTAAAAGGATCCATTATAAAAACAAGGTGAAACAATGAATTTTAAAGTCACAAAGTATAAAAATTAATTGATATGTTTTGAATTCAACACTGCAACTAACTTGTAAAGTTTTTATGTAGTATCAAAGAAGAGTACTCACTAATCTGCAAAATCTATTAGAATTCTCTTCCCTTTTCCAACTACATGTGTGAAGCCAGAGTTCTTCATACCCATCAACCAAAATAACATATTGTAAAATATGGAATAAAGAAGTGGATATGAGAATCCAACTGATTTCTGATAATAGTCCAGATATTAAGTAAATTTCCAAAAATAGAACACAATACATTCTTGTCATTTTTGTTTTGGAAAAGGTAACTATTTTGAATTAAAATATGATTTATGTCAACATGCAATGTGCTTATCCTGGTTATTTTTTTTATCCTGGTGATTTTTAAAGTAATAAATGCACATATGTAAAAAACTGTTCTCAGTTTTAATTTAAATAGGGTAAATATCTTGCCCACAAATCCTTTTGGGGATTCTTAATAATTTTTAGAAAATAAACACACCTGAAACAAATGAGAATTATTGCTATCTAGCACTGAGATATATGTAATTTCAATGTAGATTAGTCCTACATATACAATGTTGGGCAAAAATAGCAAGTATATAAAAAGTAGCATAATTCCATTGCATAAAATTACTAATTCTTATGCTTATATTAATAATAAAAATGGGAAAATAAATAACATACAAGGCAATTTATAGAAAAATTTAAAATTACATATTTTCATTAGTTTTAGAAAAATTATATCCTATGTATTTTTTAAATTTTTATTTCTCTTTTCTACTTCAGACAATTGTAGATCAATTGTATAATCAAGCTTCTAAGTATATGCAATGTTATTTACAAAATATGTAATAAATTATGGTCAAAACATCAGACAAATATTTGTCTTATAAAAATATGCATTATAGGGGTCTGGGTGGCTCAGTCAATTAAGCATCTGCTCAGGTCACGATCCTGGGGGCTTGGGACTAGAGTCCACATTTGGCTCCCTGATGAGTGGGGATTCTGCTTCTCCTCTGCCTCTCCTCCCACTTAGGCTCACTCTCTTTCTCCCTCACTTTCTCTCTCTAATATAAATATATAACATCTTTAAGGAAATGCAATATAGGGGCACCTGGGTGGCTCAGTGGGTTAAAGCCTCTGCCTTTGGCTCAGGTCATGATCCCAGGGTCCTGGGATGGAGCCCTGCATTGGGCTCTCTGCTCAGCGGGGAGCCTGCTTCCCTTCTCTCTCTCTCTCTCTCTCTGCCTGCCTCTCTGCCTATTTGTGATCTCTGTCAAATAAAATTTAAAAAAAGAAGTGCAATATAACTCAAAAGTAATCTGCAACTGTTAAATTTTATAGAACTTATTGAAAGTTTGGATCTAATAAAACAAAAATCACATTTTTAGACTTTTCAGTTTCAAGATTTCATATTTAGATCACATCTCTTCCTTTAATACTAAATTTTAATAAATAGTTCCCATTGTGTAAATATATTCTAAACTATCAGGAAAATTATTTATTTGACAAAATATCTTCTGAATATTCTAGTTGTTAAAGTTAGGAGCAAAAGATACCTAAGAACACATACTCTCACAACTTACTTCTCAAAGTCTAAATTGATTAGTATTTTCATAGAGATGATATATGTAATAGATAGGAAAAATAGTTATATACATTCTTATGTATACAAATAACTGTATATTTAAATATACCTACAGTAATTGTTTTGATGAGTGATTTTCGATCAACATGTCATAAATTCCTTTATGAACCCTTACACACACACCTACCTATCCACACACATACACACCTACTTATACAAAGCTTCAGGATTTGATAAAAGGACTTTTCATGCTCTTTCAACTCCATTAGGTAAAATCTCTATAACACTAACAATTAATTCCATTTATGTTTTTAGGTTAACGGGATTCCATCTGCCACCACCAGTGACAAGTACCAAATCTGTGTTCTCACTACGTCTGACCAGTGATTTTGCAGTTAGCGCTCATGGGTTTAAAGTATATTATGAAGGTAAGTGATGGCAAGATAAAAGGACCACTTCCCAGTCTAATACGGTCAAACCAAAATTCTCTAGGATGGAAATGGAAGAAGAATCACCAGGAAGGAAGATACAGCTTATCCTATGATCTCAAATCCTGTCCTGAGATTCACCTTCTTAATAATCATTAATATATAGTAAAATGCTAGAAATGAGTAGGCTTTAATGTTTCATTGCAGTGTACCTGAACAAGAGGAAAATCTTTGCTTTAAATCTTCTTAGGAGATGAGACCATGAAGCCATTATGGGATTAAACATTAACAAAAGCAAACAAAATTAAAGGGACAGGAAATTAGGTCTGATTCAAGATTCAGGCATCACAGACTCTACCCTATTTTCCCGTGTTTTGCCTCTCTGCTAGAAAATAACCTGGTAATCTTTCTTCTCTGCAAGTTAGTCAAGAGGAAAGGTCTATTAAGAGACAAGAGTTTGCATCTTCCATTTTAAACCAGGCTTTCCAGACCCACAGATCCATAATCCCTAAAACACAGAAAGGAAAACTAAGAAGCTCTTGAAACTAAAGGTTTTATCTGGAAGGTGGAACAAACTAATTTGGCATCAAAACCTGACCTGAACTAATTGGAGGCCACTAATGACCTTTATTTATCCCACATAGTGTGGATACTCATGTTTCACTATGCAAATATTATTTAATAATTTGGTATACCACAGGCTCTGCTGATGGTGTTAAAAATGTACAGAATCTGCATGTGTTTTTTTATTTATAAATTCTGATGCTAAAAATACTCTAATCCTGAAGGTTTCAGATGGAGGTCATGGACTTGGAAATTTCTTCTTTATGTGATTTGACCATAAAGTTGCACTTCCTTTAGGGAAGAGGCCCTCTCTACCTATAGGAATAACAACACATTTCAACTCATCCTCCCCACCAGCTCGGAACATATGACCAGAATGCATCACACCAGATCTAAAATTATCATAACAGATACACAAATACAGATACAAATACAGTAGCAGGGGTGGTTACTTTCTAAAGCACATAATAATTCATAATATGATATGTTTAAAGAGCACACTGGAAAGCACATATAAAGTAGAATTGCTTTAGTATAAAGGTTAACAGTTTGCATGTGGGGAAAGTTTTAAATCAAACATTTCATCTTAGTGCTATCTTTCTCAGTAGAAAAACTATCCTTTAACAAACAATTGAGTAAAAATGTTTTCTCTGTTTTATATCCTAAATAATGACACATCATGGCAGTTTTAACACTATTTTCTACCCAATACATTTCTGAACTATCTTTTGTCTAGCAGGGGAGGCTGCATTCTAAGACTTATTTTCCTCCATTGTGCTAGTAAATATCATTATTTTTCTAAGGTGCTTTCACAATAGTTGAGTATTTTTATCTTGGCAACTTAATTCATAGTTCAAAATACTACAAACACAAAGGTTTAATTTTAAGTGTAATTTTGGCAATATTGAAGGAGTTAGTAATACAATAATTTTCTATTAAAGGCTCCTTAATAGAAACCCTGTACTCCATCCATCAAAGTATAAATATATTTTAGGTTCGCTTGTTCTTTCCATAACCACTGAGTACACCGAACATGTAGTAACTTGGAAGATGAGTTAGGATGTTGCCATGTTTTCTGGCTTGACTGTCAAGTTTCATGAAATATACTCAAAAATATTTTCAAAGCTCTCCATTCTTTCTACATGTACATTATATTTCTGTCTTTTCCGTTTCTGTAAAAATGGATTCATAGGTCTTCATGACATTTAAATGTATGTCTGGGAGGTCCTGACTTAAAATATAAGGTATTAAGTGTCCAGATAGTATTTAGGTATCAGTATTCATGCTACAGAACATCAAGCATTGATTTGTGATGGTACCTTCTACCATGCATTAGTTTTCTATTTCTACTGTAACAAATAAACACAAATTTAGCATCTTAAACAAAATATATTAACTTACAGTTCTGCAACAGAGAAGTCCTGGTGGTCTCTGCTAGTTTCTCTGTTCAGGGTCTTGCAAGGCTGAAATAAAGATGTCAGCTGGTTGTGCTCTCATCAGAAGACTCTGGGAAGATACTGGTGCCCAAAGCTCCTGAAGGACTTTCTCTTCCTTGTACTTGGGTCCTATGTCTGAGAGCCAGCAAGTGGCTCACTGCATTCTCCTCACACTTGAAATCTCCCTGACTTCCCCTTCTGAAGCATTCCTCTACTACCTTCTTCCCCCACACATCTCTGACTTTGAGTAGAGAAATTTCTTGGTTTTAAGGGCCCGTGTGATTAAATTGGACCCACCTGGATAATCAAGTCTACTCTCCCTGTGTAAAATTCCTTACACTTAATTACATTTGCAAGGTTCTTTTTGCCATGTCCCAGTACATATTCACTGACTCCAGAGATATTTAGTTGAGGGAGTGGGGAGAGTAGGGGATGGGTTTCATCTGCCCTACCATACCATGGGACACTATATAACGTTTTACAGAGGGAATAGCTGCAAGTATTTATTTATTTAACCATGGCCAATGATTCTGTCCAGACCAGCTGGTGTATAGTAGTCCCCTCTTAGCCACAGAAGATATATTACAAGCCCTTCAGCAGATGCCTGAAATCCTGGATAGTACCAAACTATGGATACTACATTTTCTCTTGTACATATATACCTATGATAAAGTTTTGTTTCTAAATTAGGCATAGTGGGGCATTTGAGTGGCACCACCTGTTAAGCGTCTAACTCTTGATCTCAGGTTGTGAGATTGATCCTGACCTCCGTTGGGCTCTATGCTCAGTGGGGAGTCTGTTGAGGATTCTCCCTCTCCCTCTGCCCCTTTCCCTTCTCTCACACTACAAAAAGTAAATAAATCTTTAAAATAAGTAAGCATAGTAAGACGTTAACAACAATAATGAAATGAATAATTATAAAAATATACTGTAATGAAAGTTTTGTGAACACGCTTTCTCTCAAATTATTCTGAACTCTCTCTCTCTCAAATTATTCTGAACTCTCTCTCAAATTGTCATTCTGTACTCACCCTTCTGATGATGATGTAAGATGATAAAATGTCTACGTGAGGACATAAAGTGAGGGGAGTGACAAAGGCACTCTCTTGTAGAGTTAGGCTACAATTGAACTTCCGATGATTCGTCAGAAGGAGGATGATCTGCTTTGGGACCGCAAGTGACTCAGGGTAACTGAAGCGGAGGAAAGCGAAACAGCAGATTCCGAAAGCAAAACTGCAGATAAGGCGGATCTATCCTATTGTGAAGTCCGGAAAACTTAGTTTGAAATTTCAAAGCTCATTCTGCACATAAGATTTTGGGTCCAAGTTATCATTTCATAATTACCTCAAATTACAACTCTGGGCCCTACTCCTGCTACAATAAATTTAATCTACTAATCTACACATTTCCTCTAAATTTATACCTGCACATTTTTGTTTTTGTTTTTTTTAATCGTAGTATCTGAATCTCATTAATTTTCATTACGTTTTCCTCTTTTAGTAATGTGTATTATAGGGTTAAAATAGTAGGTTTGATAAATAGGTTTAATAATGTGTATTATAGAGTTAAAAGTTTCACCTTTAGAAACATGCTGTTAAGTCATTTTCATATTTTAATTCAGAAACAGAAATTTGGCTAGTAAGACTACTATCACTAGGTAAAATTCACTGAGTGATCTCTTTGTGCCAATCACAGTACTAAACATTTTACATGGATTTTTTCCACCCTAGAAAATTATATGAAAAAATGTAATAAGCAAGAACTTAACAAAAAAATGACATTAACATAAAAATATGTATAAATTCCCTACAAATGTAAACTGCATACATTTTGGAGACCTATTTTATATCTAACTATAAACTATAATTTCATTTACAATTAAATGGATAAGTTCACATAGAATTTAGTACAGAAGAGTATTATAAAAATAAAAATTACTGATAATATTGTATATTAAAGCATGAAACACAAAAGCTGAAATGTATTCTTACATAAAATATGGGTGACCTATATATTCTTTGTGTTTTTTAAACGACATACAAATGAGTATTTATACTACTTACTATTTGATTTAACTGTCACACATGTTTATTAAGTTTATCCTTGAGAACATCAAATGACTTTAGTGATTTTTCATTTTAGGGGTTATTTCCAATTCCTAAGCTTTAAAAATTTAAACTGCAGTACCATGAAATTTAATGAAGATCTTACAATTTAAGATCAAGTTAATTATGCTTCTGGCAAGACAGTTGAATTGTAGCAAGAGAAATTTATGTAATAAAATCAAATATATTAAACAGTTTGCTAGCAATAAAGGTAAGTTAAGTTCATAAAAGAAGTTAATGGATCATTACCTTAAATACTTTTAAGAATAAACGAAAGATATTACATTTAAAAAAACAGATGTCGGGGCACCTGGGTGGCTCAGTGGGTTAAAGCCACTGCCTTCGGCTCAGGTCATGATCCCAGGTTCGTGGGATCGAGCCCCGCATCGGGCTCTCTGCTCTGCGGACAGCCTGCTTCCTCCTCTCTCTCTGCCTCTCTGCCTACTTGTGATTTCTGTCTATCAAATAAATAAATAAAAATCTTAAAAAAAAAACAAACATCTCCACTTCCTCATATCAGGGAGATCATGTGGTAGTTGTCTTTCTCCAGTTGACTTATTTCGGAGTTAAGGTGGTAGGAAAAGTAAAAATGAAAGAAGATGGGATCGGGAGGGAGAAAAACCAAAAGAGACGCTTAATGTCATAAAACAAACTGAGGGGGGTGGGGGGAAGAGGGGTTGGGTGAGGGTGGTGGGGTTACATCATATGTTTAAATAAAGCTTAAATAAAGTTAAAAAAAAAAACAGATGTCATATATGTAAAGACAATTTTCCTCTTGCTCAAATTCAAATCTTTTGCCCTTCAGGTTTCATAGATTCAGCCTACTTAGACATAGAACATCCTAATCCTACAGTGACCTAGCTAAGTCACAATGATCTTTTTCCCCTTTTAAACAGTTGGAAGTGTTCAAAATCCCAATCCAGAGAATAATACATATAAACCTTTTACTTAAGTATCATCTTCAGAAGAGAGTTAAAAGACATAGTATTACAATAAATATGTAAGTGGATATAAACAATGTAAGTGGGTTTATTAATTTTTGAGTTTTTGTACATCTATTATCCAGGAAGATACAGATCATTTTTACTACACTCACAACAAAGCTTCAGCAGTACTATCCATTCACAAAGGCTTTCAGACATTTAAACATTTCTCATTTCTGCACAGTGTAGCATACATAAACTCCACAGTTAGCGCCCCAGCATTGTTTCTCTCCTATAACCTTAATTTATGAAATAAGCACATGAACATGTGTTAAATTTCTATATATACTATATTATTTATACTATTCCACCATAAATCTCTCTTCTTCCCTGAACACCCTGTATACATGTGTTTGGCTCACTCATTTCTTATTCTTCCAGATTTTGCACAGGCCTTAATCATTTACAGAAACTCATTTATAGAATTCAGAATTGAGACCAAAATGTTCAATGATCATTTTCTATGTGCTTAGATATGTACACACCTTGTGGCAATACTATATCTTACCATTTTGTATGTTTTTGCTCACATGGGCTATGAGTAACTTAAGGGTATGGTATCTATTTTGCTTGTTTTGCAAACATGCCTCCTGGAACATGGAAAGCACTTTATACAAGCTTGTTAAACTCAGCAGATGTATAGATATCTAATAATTTTACTAGTAATGAGGAAAGATTTAATACATATCCCACTTCCCAAGAATTAAAATGCCAGTTAATGCCTTAAAAGGCAGATGTAGTCTATGTTTAATCACGTAGAATTTGTGGTATTCACTGATATACACCTTAAATAAACAAGGTTTAGTGAAATTTGGAGCTTTTTACTTGAGAAAAGCCATAAATGATGTATAAAATTATTTTCCTTTTATGCATATGTGCTTTGCTTTAAAATATTTACTTAGGTGAAGTAGTTTATGAAACGTTTTTAAAAATACAAAATCACTCATATAGCATAACAAGAAAACCAAGATGAAGATGAAAAATTGCTAAAACTAGTGATATATGACCTATTTAATCTTTGTGATTCATGTGGAAATATAAGGTTAATGTTGCAGTTGTATTTTATTCCCCAGAAATAGAATTATTAAACTTAGTATGTAATCTCATTTCACATTGAATTTCCTTCTTTTATATGTTACTTAATGTATTTTTTCTGTCAATTGCTATAATTTATCATTTTGATATGTGTATTAGAATGAAGTTTGAGACAGTGATAATTTAAGATTCCAGTTGTAAGTCAAAGATTTTTTGTGTGTTTCATATATTCATAGACCATACATTGTGATAATTTGTTGTAATTAATAGCTTACAAGAAAATATACTGTAAGCTTGTTTAAGAAATTTCTTGCAGGTGCACCTGGGTGGCTCAGTGGGTTAAAGCCTCTGCCTTCGGCTCAGGTCATGGTCCCAGGGTCCTGGCAGCAAGACTGCTTCCCTTCCTCTCTCTCTGCCTGCCTCTCTGCCTGCTTGTGATCTCTGTCAAATAAATAAATAAAATCTTAAAAAAAAAAAGAAATTTCTTACAAACTTATCTTGATTTCCTCCTACTAACATGTAGTAAGTTAGAAAAATATAATTTAATAAACATAGATAAAATAAAATACAAATATTTTAACAGGAATAATAAATAACATCAAACTTTTTATTCAATGAATATGCACACTGTATAAGATAAAATTACATTTCTGTATAGAGAAATAATTGTTCTAAAATCCCATTTTTATTTTTTTAATTTTATTTTTATTTTAAAATCCCATTTTTAGTACTTATTACACAACTCTCAGATTAAAGATGGATTTTTGGTCATTTTTTGCATACCTCATAAGAAAACATAGTTTACAAAGTGCATTTAATATTCCAATAAAATTATAATTTTTCTATCTATACAGTATACTATCTTGTCTAAAATATTCTTTAAATTTTGTATACCTTTTAATCATATTTTTAAAAAGTCATCTTCTAACGTCAAAGGATGTGGGAAGCTGTTATCAAAACCTTAATTAATGGAATTCCCTAGTGAAAAAGGAAGACACAAAAAGAAACAAAAAATATTTTGTTTGGCCATAGGTGAAGCAAAGTTGTAACAGGAAGTAAATGGGATAATAATAATAAAAAAAAGGAATGCAGGAAACTAATCTGAAGCAATATTAATTAGTAATATTCTCTGGACAACGTACTGATTTTCCTCAGATGATGAAATGTGAATTGACTACAAGGCATGGACTGGGGGGTTTAAGTATTACTCAGGGAATTAATTGTTCATTAGTTATTGTTCTTTTTATCTAATTATTACATTAATGATAATATTTCCAATTTGTAGTTAAAATATTTGCATCTGCTAAATAGTTTTCCTCATATTCATTTGCATTTACCATAATTTAGTTGTCTGTCATGTTTGAGGGCACTTATCAATACATTTGGTTCTTTTACCTTGCTTCCAATTGAAGACTGTATTTCTTATCTTACAAGCAGATCTGCGACAGTGTGCTCTTTTTTTAAAAATTTTATTAACATATAATGCATTATTTGCTACAGGGGTACAGGTCTTTGAATCATCAGTCTTACACAATTCACAGCACTCACCATAGCACATACCCTCCCCAGTGTCCATAACCCAGCCACCCCATCCCTCCCGCCCTCCTCCCCTCCAGCAACCCTCATTTGTTTTTCCTGAGATTAAAAGTCTCTTATGATTTGTCTCCCTCCCCGTTCCCATCTTGTTTCATTTTTTCCATCCCTTCCCCCCACACCCTGCCTCCATGTCTCTCAAATTCCTCCTATCAGAGAGATCGTATGATAATTGTCTTTCTCTGATTTATTTCTCTTAGCATAATACCTTCTTGTTCCATCCACGTTGTTGCAAATGACAAGATTTGAGTTTTTTTTTTGATAGCTGCATAGTAATTCATTTTATGTATAGTTGCATAGTGTGTGTGTGTGTGTGTGTGTGTGTGTGTGTGTGTATAAAATCTTCTTTATCCATTCATCTGTTGGTGGACATCTAGGTTCTTTTCATAGTGTGGTTATTGTGGACATTGCTGCTATAAACATTTAGCATGTTTTATAGCTATAAACATGTGCCCCTTCGAATCACTACATTTGTATCTTTAGGGTAAATATTCAGTAGTGTGGTTGCTGGGTCATAGGGTAGCACTATATTCAACTTTTTGAGGAAAGTTTTGGTTTTTTCTTTTTGTTTTGTTTGGTTTTTTTGAGGCAGTGCAACTGCCTGTTGCAGTAGTTCTCAATGTCTTTGCCCGAGGCGGAATTGCACCGCCCTTGCCAGGGACCAGGCTAAGTAATCCGCTTGGTTTGTTCTTGGTAGCTTTTGTTCCCTGAACACTTTCCGTACAGCTTTGAAGGAGGAGAATGAAGATGGCGGCCTCCTGATTGCCTTCCCAGAGGAGCCGAGAGCTCAGGGCCCCACTCCTCAGTGCAGCCTCAGAGAAAAGCAATCACTCCTGTCTCCCTGGTCTCCCGCCCCACTCTGAGCTCATCAGGCCTGTGTCAGAGCGATTCTATCTCCACGCATGGCTTGGTTTGGAGTCTCCAAATACAGCAGATTCCTGCCACGTGCTCTTGCACCACTCCTCCCAGACGTGAAAGCGGGTGGTCTCCCCGGATCTGCTGCTTATGGGATCCCTGCTTGATGAGCAGTGGCACGATTATGCCTTGGATCACGGCTTAAGGTAACCCGGAACTGAGAGCCCATTCCTTGACTCCATCTCTGTAGTTGCTTTGCCCGCTTTGATAACTGGGAGTTCGGCCACACCCAGATACCCTGGGTCTTTTTGTGACCCTGCAGGTTCTGAGGCTGCACTGTCCCAGGAGTGCTCCACCCCCAGCTTAGCCTCTGGAGTGATGGCCCTCAATGGAGCCGAATTCTGAACGTTCTGATTTTGTGCTCCACTGCTCTGCCGCTTGCCAGGAGCCAGCCCCTCCCCCCGCAGTCTATCTTCCCATTGCCTCAGATTCATTTCACTGCACATCCTACCTTCCAGAAAGTGGTCACTTTTCTGTTCCTAGAATTGCTGCTCTTCTTCTCTTCTCTCTCTGAGTTTGTAAGTGCTCAGAATGGTTTCATAACCCAAGGATATTTCACTCTCCTACTCCTCTGCCATCTTGCTCCTACCCTCCAGTGTGCTCTTTTGTTCTTAATTGTCAAGCATTAGTCATCACTGGCTATGCTTCATGCAGTATTTCATTGTGCTTATAGATGTGTTATAGCACTTGTTTCTTATAGGGATATTTAAAGGAATTTTGTCCACAAAATGATAATACTTACATATACTGGTTTTATATTTATATTGTGAAATAAATATTGACACCCCTTAACAGACAGTACATCACAAATTATAATTTCAGCATTCTATAGGTCAGAAGTATGGCTTGGTTTTTAGCTCAGCTATCACAAGGCTACAGTCAATACCTTGACTGTATTCCTATAGGAAGTAGGAAGAATACTTCCTATTCTAAGCTTACTGGTTGCTGGTAGACTTTATTTCCTTATGGTAATTTTATTGAGATCCTTGTTTTCTTACCAGGTATTGACCAGGGACTTTTCTCAGTTTGTGTAGGCACCTGTAGTTCCTTACCATTCCTCCCACAAAAGACAGTTCACAACCTGTCTTTCTTCCAACTTAGCAACACATCTGTCTCACTTTACCTCCCTCTCCAGTTGACTAGTAAAGAGTCCTATATAACATAACATAATCACAGGAGTGACTGTCCCACCACCAATCCCATATAATGTAACCTAATGAAGAAGGCAACTTTCTCATCATATTTGTAGGTTCCACCTGCATTCATGGTGAGAAGGTGAATCTTGGAGCCCATCTTAAAATTCTGCCTAGTATATCGTGATTAGTGACTCAGTTAAGTGTTAGCTGAATATAGGATAGGAAATACAAGGAGAGAAAAAACAAAGTTTGAAGATGCATTTTATAATTAATTAATCTAAGTGGATCCATTTTCTTCCTAAAAAAAGATAAAATTAATGTATTCTTCACTTTTTTTCTCCTTACATTGGTATATTGTTTTTTTTTTTTTTAGTTTAGTAAATAGTACATCTTTATATAGGTCAGATACAGTTTAAATACAATGTTATGATGTGTTTCAGAATTTTACTTTTCAGTGGATCACATTTTAATATGAATATATTTTTTGACATGACTCTATTTTTTTAACATAGCATGTCTTTCTTAGTGAGAAATATAGGGTAATGGATAACCTTTCAAAGTGCTGAACATGGTTTTACAAGACCCAATATCTAATGCTGATTTTATCACTCAGATGCTGTGAGGCTCAGCTCTTCATAATGTAAAATTAATATAACACTGACCCTACAAGGTGAAGACCCAGGGAGTTAATGATGCAATGTTTGTGAAACAGTGCCTAATATGTAAACATTCAATAAATGTTAGCTATATCAGTATTATGCACTTAATATATAATATGCAGTATTATGTGGTGACATAATATTAGTTCATTAAATAGTGACTCCATAACATTAATATATAGTCAACATTTTGAATTTGTTATATATGTATATGTCTGTTTATATTATAATGCTTGGTCGTGACATATAAATTCTTTGAATTTCCATCTTCTCAAAAGGAATACTGTATCCGGGTATTTGTTTTGTCTTTCTTAGAAAGTTTGTTTAAATAAGAAAATGGAAGTGACAATTTATCCAAGTGTTATCTGAGCTCAGTAAGTTATGCAGTAACACCCTAATCTATTTCCTTAGAATCAAAGTGGTAATGGGGCAATAATCCATTTTCAATTTGACCAAAGGAAGAGAGAACACTTTTTACATATGCATACACAAGCACAGTGCTCTTCCAGTGCCAAAGGTCAAAACCCCAACGGAGGCTAAGAGAAGTGATCAGCTCATGAGTTGCGGCTCTGAGCTAACAGGTCAGTTCTAGAGACAGAACTAGAACGCGAGGAGGCAGTCATTCCCATTAACTTGAAGAGAGAGCATACTGGAAGAATGACAATCCTGTGCAAAAACTAATTAAATAATACTCATTTTAGTAATACACTCCTTTAAACAAGTGCTTAAACACAATTTCAAAAGAATTTTGTGTATAATTATGAGGACCCTAGAGCAATGAAAAACATATTTGTATAGATATAGTGGCTAGAAAAGATGATGCCTAGAACTGAAGGTAGCAATATGTGCCAAACTGTAACACAGTGTTGTTTTGGTCATTTTGATAAATATACTTTAAGTGACAAAGGAGTAACAGAAACTACTGACCCATCTGTAAAAACTTCATAGCTCAATATCTACATATTGTCAAGAACTGCTAAGGTTCTGAGATTTTGCCTGACCCAAAGTTAAAATATTAGCCTGGCACAGTTTCATGGATGCTGGCGGAAGACAGAAAACGGCTGAGTCAGGGACAAGGACTTTATAACATAGAGCAATACAAATACCCAGAGTATCAGCAATTGTTCAGGTTCTCAAAGCCTCAGTTACCACAGGACAATGAGAAGAGGGCTAGACAGTGCCCACAGACACAGTGGGTTGAGCTATAGGAGATGAATTCTGCACTTAGGAAACTGGGATCTTTTACAGTAGGTGGTAAATAAATAGGCCCTTTGCTCTCGAGGGAGATATTTTCATATTGCTGCTGAATAATCAGTAAACTTGCTTACAAGATATGAAAAACTTGAGAGGTATAAGGAAAATTGTTTCTCAGGACATGTGTATACTGTTCAACCACTGCAGTATCTGGATTCTGTAAACCTTAGATGAATTTCAATCACCTTTTAAAATGACAAATAAAAGATACTTTTAAGGATCATTTTATAGGGCACCTGAGTGGCTTAGTCAGTTGAGTGTCTGCCTTTGGCCCAGGTCTCCCAGAGTCCTGGGATGGGGCCCCACATCAGGATCTGTGCTCAGTGGGGAGTCTGCTTCTCCCTCTCCTCCTGACCCTCTTCCTGCTTGTGTGCTCGCTCAAATAAATAAAGTCTTTTTTAAAAAATCATTTTATAAAGATCCTTCAGAAGGGTAGATCCTATCTAAAAACTTCAAGATTTATATGTGTACTTTAAAGTATACATAGAATATTATTTAATGTTTATTAAATGCTTTAAATGTAAATACCATCTGGACATAATGAGTGCTATTTATTTCTTTCCTTCCCGTCTTTTATATTTAGGGATGTTTGTTGAACTATCTCTCTGTAGTGTAAGATACACCTATTCCAGGGGCGCCTGGGTGGCTCAGTGGGTTAAGCCACTGCCTTTGGTTCAGGTTATGATCTCAGGGTCCTGGGATCGAGCCCTGCATTGGGCTCTCTGCTCATCAGGGAGCCTGCTTCTGTCTCTTTCTGCCTGCTTCTCTGCCTACTTGTGATTTCTCTCTCTGTCAAATAAATAAATAAAATCTCAAAAAAAAGATAGAACTATTCCATCATAATTTCATTAGAGTTTCTCCATCCACATTTATTTGTATGATCAGTCTCTCATTTGTCTTTTTGTACTTTTGTTTGCTTGTTTTATATCAGAGTAGAAGGAGTTTGTAAGATGAATTGAGTTGATTTCTTAACACAGGTACCACAACATAAATTTCAAATGACTGTGAGTAATTAAATTTTAAAAATGAAAATGTAAGGTCCATGAAGAATTACAGCAGAATATTGTTGGCTCATGAGACAAGAAAGCTTTCTAACTATAAAAGCCTAAAGGAAAATATGTCAGTAAGGAAAAAATTGATAGATTACACTAAATGAAATGTGAAAGCTCCTGAATATGACAATAAATTTTAAGTCATCCTTATATTAAAAGACAAACAAAAATGTAAATTTAACATTCACTACCTATGAGACAAATATATATGCATATGTATTTTATATACAGTATATATAAAAACACTATTGTCTTTGACATAAAATTTATAAAAGATATGAATTAAAAATTTGCTAAAAATCTAAAAATATTGACAGCATGTAAGAAAAGACTAACATAAATTTATCATTAACACTAATCTTCTGCTTAGAAATAATTTTAGCTTGTGGTTAGAGAAAAATAACAAAAGGATTTTTGGAGTTTAGTAGCCATGAAGAAGAAATAGGAAGGAAAGTCAAGGCAATTAAAAATGATATGCATTCAGATGAGAAATTTATCAAATGAAATCTTTCAGAGATGAGTTTTTTAATGTAAGAAGAGAGAATCTATCTATATGAATTTCTTTCCATTATGCCTTAGAGAAAGATTAGACATACGAAAGCACTGATGTTATATTTTTATTTATAGTGGATAGTACACAGCCTTTTTATAATGTAAATAATAATTCCTATTTCATCAAATTTTAGTAATTTTGTTTATTTTTCTGTAATTTTAAAGCAGATTTATCTGTGTGTAGTTTCAAAGGCTCCACATTATTATTTTTTTGCTTCTTCATGTATGTTTATTTATTTGTTTCAAGGTTTTGTTTAAATTCTAATTAATACATAGTGTGATATTAGTTTCAGGAGTAGAATTGAGTGATTCATCACTTACATATAACACCCAGTGCTCATCAAAAGGGCCCTTCTTAATACCCATCGCCCATGTAGACTATCCCCCTGCCTGCCTCCTCTACAGCAACCCTCAATTGTTCTCTATAGTTGAGTCTGTTTTTTGTCTTAAATTCCACATATGGGTGAAATAATCTGGTGTTTGTCTTTCTTTGACTTACTAGGTTTAACATAATATACTCTAGCTCCATCCTTGTCTTTGCAAAAGACAAGATTTCATTTTTTTGATGGCTGAGTAATATTATATATATATATATATATATATATATATATATATATATATATAGCCAGGAATGGCCATAAATCCCTGTACCAAGGGATGAAAGATTACTCCAAACTTTGCTATGAAAGAGAGGAGAAGGTAACTCAGAGACACTCAGAGACAAAGACCCTTGGTTCTTCTTTGCTCCCGCTTTTATTGGAGAAGGTAACTCAGAGACACTCAGAGACAAAGACCTTTGGTTCTTCTTTGCTCCCGCTTTTATTGGTTCTTAAGGATAGTCACAAATTGTTATCACTGTTTCTCAAGCACATGATGTGTGAAGGAGGTCTTCCTAGAACTGGGAGAATCTGTTTACAGGAAAGATACAATATGCTAACATGCATGTTCTACAAGTTCTGCTAAACATAGCCTAAGGGACAATACATACATCTTAGATCACAGGGCAGCTGTTTGGGCTGAGAACCGTTCCTGGATGGCAACTCCCTGCAGCATTCCTATGGCAGAGTCATCACCCAGGCAGACCTCGGAATTCCAAAGGCCTCCGCCCTTCTCTGAAACCTTCCCTGCACTCCGCCTCTGTGTTACATTTTAGCAAGCCAAGTATTATGGCTAATTTCATGTTCTACATTAACCCCAATGTATATACCACTGCTTCTTTCTCTTTATCAGTCCATGGACATTTGGGCAGTTTCCATAAGTTGGTTATTGTTGATAATGCTGTTATAAACATTGAACGTCTCTTCAAATCAGTATTTTTGTATCCTTTGGGTAAATAACTTATTAGTGCAATTGTTGATTTTAAGGTAGTTCTATTTTTTTTTTAAGATTTTATTTATTTATTAGTTAGAGAGAGAGAGAAAAAAAGTGAGCACAGGCAGACAGAGAGGCAGGCAGAGGCAGAGGGAGAAGCAGGCTCCCTGCCGAGCAAGGAGCCTGATGTGGGACTCGATCCCAGGATGCTGGGATCATGAGCCGAAGGCAGCCGCTTAACCAACTGAGCCACCCAGGTGTCCCAAGGTAGTTCTATTTTTAACTTTTTGAGGAGCCTCCCTACTGTTTTCCAGAGTGGCTGCACCAATTTGTATTCCCACCAACAGTATAAATGGGTTCCGTTTTCTCTGCATCCTCTCCAACACCTGTTGTTTTCTGTGTTGTTTATCTTGATGAAGTCCCACTAGTTCATTTTTGCTTTTGTTTCCCTTGCCTCAGGAGACGTGTCTAGTAAGAAGCTTCTATGGCCAATGTCAAAGAAGTTGCTTCCTGTGTTCCCTAGGATTTTGATGGTTTCCTGTCTGACATTTAGGTGTTTCATCCATTTTGAATGTTTTTGTGTATGGTATAAGATAATGGTCTAGTTTCATTCTACTGCATGTTGCTGTCCAATTTTCCAGGCACTATTGTTGAAGAGACTATTTTTTCCCCCACTGGATATTCTTTCCTGCTTTATTGAAGATGAGTTGACCATATGATTGTGAGTTAATTTCTGGGTTTTCTATTGTGTGTCATTGATATCTGTTTTTATATCCCTACCATACTGTCCTTATGACTAAAGCTTTATAATGTAGCTTGAAGTCCAGAATTGTGATGCCTCCTGGTTTGCTTTTTTCTTTTTCAAGATTGCCTTGGCTATTGAGGATCTTGTTTGGTTCCATACAAGTTTGAGGATTGTGTGTTCTAGCATTAAAAAATGCAGGTGGTATTTTAAAGGGATTGCATTAGCTGTGTAGAGTGCTTTGGGTACTATGGACATTTTAACAATATTTTTTCTTCCAATCCATGAGTATGGGATGTTTTTCCATTTCTTTGTGTCATCTTCAATTTTTTTCATTAGTTTATTCATGAAATTTCTTTCATATAGTTTTCAGAGTACAAACCTTTCACTTCTTTGGTTAGGTTTATTCCTGGGTATCTGATGGTTTTAAGTGCAGTTGTATATAAGATTGCTTCCTTGATTTCTCTTTCTGCTGCTTTATTATTGGTATACAGGAATGCAACACATTTGTCTAAATTGATTTTTTTATCTTGTGACTTTACTGAATTCATGTATCAGTTCTAGTATTTTGGGTTTTCTACATAGAGTGGTATGTCATCTGTGAAAAGTTAAAGTTTGATTTCTTTCTTGCCAATTTGAATGCCTTTTCTTTTTGTTGTCTGATTATTGAAGCTAGGATCTCTAGTATTACGTTAAACAACAATGTGAGGATGGGCATCCCTATCTTGTTCTTGATCATAGAAGAAAAGCTCTCAGTTTTCTCCCATTGAGGATTATATTGGCTGTGGGTCTTTTGTATATGGCCTTTATGATGTTGAGCTACATTCCCCCTATCCCTACTTTGTTGAGGGCTTTTATCAAGAATACATGCTGTACTTTGTCAATGCATCTTGCAATCCAACTTTTTCTGCATCTACGAAGAGGATCTTATGGTTCTTATTCTTTCTTTCATTAGTGCAGTGTATCACATTGATTGATTTGTAAATATTGAATCACCTTTGCAGCCCAGGAATAAATCCCACTTGATCATGGTACTGCTGGATTTGTTTTGCTAGTATTTTGTCAAGAATTTTTGTATATGTTATTAATTGAATTTAAGAAATAGTCTGAAAGACTGTTAGATTGCTTTTTAACTGTTTTTAAGTTATTTAATTATGACCATGTATTATTTCACTGTGCTCTCTTCAGTCAAACTGATATAATTTTATTTAAAATAGAATATACGCTAACAATATCAGTAACTCAAACTTTTTATTTTCCTAGTATATCATGTATGCCATTTTATCAGAAATTTATTACAAAAATACTGAAGTACATTTATTACGTAAACTAAATTTTTTCAAAGAGGTCTGCTTCAAATTTGCATTATATTTATATTATTTTTATTTGTTCAAAGATTTTTGTATTCATTTGAGAGAGAGCAAGCAAGTATAAGAAGGGGAGAGGTAGAGGGAAAGGGAGAGGAAGAGAATCTCCAGGAACCACCCCCCCCCTGCTGAGCACTGAGCTGGAGGCACAGCTCAATCCTAGAACCCTGAGATCTTGACCTGAGCCAAAACCAGGAGTCAATGCTTAACTGACTGAGCCACTCAGGTGGCTCTTTTTTTTTTTTTCTCAATTATTTTTTTTTCAATTTTTTTCAATTAATTATTACTATTAGTAGTAGTAGTAGTAACAGTAGTAGTAATCTCTACATCCAACCTGGGCCTGAAGCTCTGTTATTATTCTGTTCACACTTTTTCCCACTTGACCAAAAAATTGTTTGAAATGCACTTTGCAAATATAACACTACTGTATTAAGAAAAATAAATACAATATAAATTGATGTGATCTTACCAGGTACTTGAATGAATCTTAGGACCATCAAAAGTTCTCTAAAGCATTTCTGGGGAAGTGTATGGAAGCATAGTATGAATAAATCAACAGTCCTTGAATTATTATAGAGAACTGCATGATTAGTTAGATTAGAAATTAGATTAGAAATATAAAATATTTCTATTAGAAATATAAAATATTTCTAATTAGATTAGATTAGAAATATAAAATATTTATCACTACATAGAAATGCTAGAATATGTTATTGTAGAATTACTTGTGTTTACTTAGAAATTTTTATTATTTGGTGTCAAAAAAATAATGCAATGATGTAAAGTTTATAAATGCAAATGGAATGAATGATTAGAAAAAAGTAATTTATATTGCTAGAGTAAACCAATTCCATTGTTTACTAATTATGTGTTAAGAAAAATTCTTTGCATTAGGTCTTGGAAAAAGCTGTTAACATTTAAAGATTGAAGAGGATGATAATTCTGAGTGAGTCAGGGTTTCCCACCTTTGGGTTATATGGCTACAGTATGTGTGAAATTGGAAACATGATGGAAGCAGGGTTGGGCCTGGTTAGTACTTGGATGGGAGAAACATGATGGAAACTTGGTAGGACAAACACTCCACTTGAAGGATTTTTTCATCAGTGTTGTTTGTTTGTTGGTTTGTTTTACTTAGTGACATTTTTTTTCTGCATTTGTTTTCTGTGCTCTGTGTATCATCATTTTAATAAATATTTTTCATCATTTTCCTTAAAAGGATATGGTATTAGTTCTCCTCTTAGAGTAAACAAAAACAAACTCATAAACTTCTCTTGGCTCTGATTTACCTTCAGCCCTTGCTCCATCTCTCTGTTCCTCCTTTTTAAAAAAATTTCTCATGAAGTTGCCTATATGTTCTTTGGTTGCCTTCTTCACTTTTAATCTCACCTTTTCAAATATGGTTTGATTAGGACTTTGCCTACAGAATTCAGTGGAATCTATTACTGTTAAGGTCACCAGTAGTAGAAACATGGTCAGATTTAAAGGTCAATTCTCAAATTATTCTTCCTTCCTTCGGCATTTAACATATCCTTCTTATCAGCTCTCCTTAAAACATTTTCTTTTCTTGCTTTCCTGGATGCCCTCTTTTCCCACTGATTTCTCCCTAACATACCTTCATCCTTTAGACCCCTGGAGAGAGGTTCTCCTGCTTTTCATTTGTAGATACTGGAGTACAACAGGGCTCAGTCTTAGGCCTTCATCTCTGTCTATACACATATTCTATGTGATCCAATTTCTATAGTGTCTGAAAGAAGCACAGATACACTAAGGATACCTATCATTTAGTTATTGCTGTGGAGCAATCAGAAAACCTCAAGGGCATGGAGAATAAATGTTTATTCTTCAGGCTTCAGAAAGGATTGGTTTGGTTACTCTGGTGATCTAGGCTGGAATCACTCATGTTTCTCTTGTTAACAAGATTAACAAGGTTAACCTTGTCGATATCTGTTATCCCAAACTAAGGTTATTTGGCAAAACTCAAACCTCTCATCCACTAACAAGATATTTTAGGCATATTCTCATGATCACAGAGGTGCAAACATATCAAAATGGAAATGGAGGCTCTTTATCAAGCTCTGCTTGATTCAGTCTACTAATATCCCATTGGCTAAAGAGAGACACATAAAGAAGACAGTGATCAGATCAGGAGGGCATGACAAGGTTATATGGCAGCAGGCATATATAAGAGGGAGATGGAATAAATAAATGGTGACATTTTTACAATTATCTTAGTATACTTGCTCATTTTATTTTCTAGCCTGATGTCTTCCCTGAATTCAAGATTGTCCCATCCTCATGTCTTTCTTAATAAATATTTTAGTGACTTCAGTGGGAGTTGGAGTTTGTTGCAGCTAAACTGTCCTACTTTTCCTCCTGGCACATGGTCAAAATTGACATCAATTACTTTTCATAGGTTGAAAAATTATCAACTGAAAGTATTTCTGTACTCTACCTTGTTAGTCTCACTTTTTTATTATTAGGAAATAGTCCCATTCTGTATATTATAAGATTCTTCAATATTTCTAATTGTTGACTTCTGACAACACTAAATTATAAGATTTTCCAGTGAGTAGATTATGACTGAGGTTACTGTGTGAGCTTCAACTATACTGATACTATTAGCTAATTTTGCAGCTGTCACTAGCTCTTGATCTGGGGAAATAATGGGTAAGCATTCTTTATATTTAAATTATTACAAATCCAAATCTTGTTATCAGAATTTTTAGGATACATCTTAAGAGTCTTATAGTCTAAGAAAACAGATGTTTTGGATGTGCATTTCACTCTCCATTTACTTTTTCTGAGTCATGAGTCTATTTTAAAAATATTATACTAAGCCACAAATAAAGAATAAAATACTTGTTATTTCATAATCTGAAGTTCACATTTTTATTTCTGCCTCTAGTTTCTTCCTGCAATTGCTTTTCCTGAAATCTCTAATAGCATGTGGTCTACTCATATAGCACATTTCTCTTTGATTGGATAATTGCATCTTTTGACATATTTATTTACCACAGTAAAAATTCATGTTAGACAAAGAATCAGAGGCCTAAATAATGACAAAGTGTATGCATAAATTAATTGCTTTGTTTCTACTTTAAATTAGTTAATTTATTATCAACACAGTATAATATAAATGATATATTATTATAATTAAGTTTTTTTAGGAAACTATTTACAGGCAAATATTAGACATGAGCATTTCTTAAAAGTCATAGAATCTGTGTAATTTCAGTTATAAAATTTCTGTAGTTTCAATAGCTTTCATGGATTTGGATGTACACTGATTTGTTAAAAAAGATTTTATTTATTTAATTGAGACAGAGAGGGAGCATGAGCAAGGATGTGGGGTAGGGGGAAGGGCAGAGGGAGAAGCAGGCTCCCAGCTGAGCAGGGACACTCAGCAGGGCTCAATCTCAGGACCCCGGGATTATGACCTGAGCAGATGGCAGATGCTTAACCAAATGAGCCACCCAGGTGTCCATGGAATATACACTGATTTTTTATTTTTCTGTTCTCCCTTCATTAGTAGGACTAAACATGGTAACAATGCAATTTTTTAATCCCCCAAAGTAATGATTTTAAGACTAATAAAAAATGAAGATAATTGTTCCCATTGGTGATTATATAGTAAAATAAAGAATTGCGACATTTTAGGCTCACCATAAGCCAAATACACTCATAGAAAATAGAAAAAAATGTTGCTTCATCTTTGTTTTACTTCAAAATCTTACATTTATAGCTCTTCATAGTTGCTACTTTGTGTTCATAGAAATATAATCATATATGCTCTTCTTAATTTCCGGTGCAGTAAACATTCTCCATCCTATAACTTTAAAACATACACAAAAAAATAAAAAAAAAACAAATTAAGAATCAGGTAATGGAGAAAGCTTCAATAGTGCATGATAATAGAACTGTGATCTGAAACATAGTCTCAATCTCTAGTCAATTCTCTTTCCATATTTAATGAAGAACCTCAAATATCCATATTTAACATTTACACATTCTAAGATATTATTGTTGCTCAGCATTTAAGCACTAAAAAAAGAATCATGTCTTTTATCTAATCAATATTCCTAGAAATCCCTGTTAAAAGCATGACCATATATGAAACAAAAATAAGAAAATCTGGTGCTTTTTTACCTTTTTTTCTTCATCTCTTGTTCTCCCACTCACATTCCAGAATCCAGACTCCCTGAACCACTCACTTTTCCAAATGTGTAATGCCTTTACTCATTTGATGTTCAAGAAATTATTCTTGAATGAATATTTGGATGAGTGAACACATGCATGCCAACTGTGATCCATGATTTCAATATTTGTGTGTTGCTAGAAAAGAAACAAGATCTTAATTGTTGAATATAAAAGGATGCCTTAAAGTTTCAGGTAAATTATAATTCTTGGGATTTTTCACTGCATTTTCATGTTTACTCCATTATTTTTTTTTTAATTTTATTTATTTATTTGACAGACAGAGATCACAAGTAGGCAGAGAGGCAGGCAGAGAGAGAGGAGGAAGCAGGTTCCCTGCCAAGCAGAGAGCCTGATGTGGGGCTCGATCCCAGGACCCTGAGATCATGACCTGAGGTGAAGGCAGAGGCTTTAACCCACTGAGCCACCCAGGCGTCCCTACTCCTTTATTTTTAAAAAAGAAATAAGGAACTTGTCTCCATTCTGATGCATAGAAATTCAATTATGACTCCCTCTTTGATATTGGGCACTGTTACTTAGTGTTACAACTTAGTGTTGTAAGGAAATTTCCAAATCCACACTGAAAAGTCCGAGTGGAATTTAACAGCCTTTCCTATGGCCAAATTCATTTTTATGATAAAGGGGCATTTGGTTGAAACTAATGGGTCCTTAATCTTCTGTGCATATAATGTTGTGGTGGTAGCCCTCACAAATTACTTGAATTAGGTCCTATGTTTGAACATTCTAAGCTGTATTTTTAGTACCTTTATAAAATTTGGAGTGAATTATGGAGTGCTAAGACTAGATGTACTCTGGGAACATTTCTAATGCATGTGTATCTATACTTCTTTTTTAAAATTAACATATAATGTATTATTTGCCCCAGGGGTACAGGTTTGTGAATCATTAGGTTTATGCAGTTCACAGCACTCACCATAGCACATACCCTCCCCAATGTCCATAACCCAGTCACCCTCTCCCTACTTCCCACCCCCCAGCAACCCTCAGTTTGTTTTGTGAGATTAAGAGTCTCTTATGGTTTGTCTCCCTCCTGATCCCATCTTCTTCCAGTTTTTCCTTCCCTACCCCCTGCAACCCCTTGCCCTGCCTCCCAAACTCCTCATATCAGAGAGATCATATGATAATTGTTTTTCTCTGATTTATTTATTTTGCTCAGCATAATACCCTTTAGTTGCATCCACATCATTTACTTAATCTTTTGAGTAAGGGTCTCATATTTTTTTCTGTAAAGGACTAAAATGAAAAAGGATTCTGGAATATTTCCTATATTTCAACTTTAATTCTCCAGTGTACACAAAGCACAGAGAAAATTTTAGAAGGATGAAATAACAAATTAGTTGTTTTATTTTCTAATCAGGTGAAAATAGGGACAAAATTTAGAATAATAAGTCTAATTAGTTTCTTGGTTAAAAACCAAGAAAATATGACATTTGATCCAATGAGGTTAATTTTAAAAATATTATTGAAGTTTTTATTTTATTCACCCAGTGCTCATCATGACAAATGCACTCCTTAGTCCTCATGATGTATTTCAACCATCACCCCCACCTCCTCTCTGGTAACCATCAGTTTGTTCTCTATAGTTAAAGGTCTATTTATTGGTTTGTCTCTCTCTCTTTTTTCCTTTGCTCCTTTGCTTTGTTTCTTAAATTCTACATGTTAGTGAAATGTATGGTATTTGTCTTCCTGTAACTGACTTATTTCACTCTGTACTAGACTCTCTAGCTCTATCCATGTTCTTACAGATGGCAATATTTCATTTTTTATAACTGAATAATATTCCCATATATATACTCATATATACCACCACATATTCAACCATTCATCAGTCCATGGATACTTGGGCTGCTTCCATAACCTGGCAATTGTAAATAATGCTGCTATAAACATGTGGGTGCATATATTCCTTTGGATTAGTATTTTTATATTCTTTGGGTAAATACCCAGTAGTACAATTGCTGAATGGTAGAGTAGTTCTATTTTTAACTTTGTGAGTTACCTCCAAACTTGTTTCCACAGTGATTGCCAACAGTTTTCTTTTCCACCAACAGTGTAAGAGGGTTCCTTTTTCTCCACATCCTTACCAACATCTGTTGTTTCTTGTGTTGTTGATTTTAGTCATGCTGACAGGAACGAGTTGATAGTGTATTATGCTTGTTTTTTTAAAAAATATTTTTATTTATTTATTTATTTGACAGACAGAGATCACAAGTAGTCAGAGAGGCAGGCAGAGAGGAGGAACCAGGCCCCATGCAGAGCAAAGAGCCCGATGCGGGGCTTGATCCCAACACCCTGGGATCATGACCTAAGCCGAAGGCAGAGGCTTAACCCACTGAGCCACCCAAGCGCCCCGATAGTGTATTATAGTTTTGATTAGCATTTCCCTAATGATAAGTGATGATAAGCATCTTCTCATGTGTCTGTTTGCCATCTGGATGTCTTCTCTGGAGAAATGTCTGTTCATGCCTTCTACCCATTTTTTTCATTGGGTTACATGTTTTTTTGGTGTTGAGTTTTATAAGTTCTTTATATATCTTGGATACTACCCTTTCTCAGGTATGTCATTTGCAGATATGTTCTCCCATTCCATAGGTTAACTTTTAGTTTTGTTGATTGTTTCCTTTGCCATACAGGAGATTTTTATTTTGATGAAGCCCCAATGTTTATTTTTGCTTTTGTTTCCCTTGCCTCAGAAAAAAAAAATTGCTATAGCCTGTGTCAGAGAAGTTTCTGCTTGTGCTCTCTTCTAGAATTTTTATGGTTTTAGGTCTAAGATTTGGGTCTATAATCTATTTTGAAATTATTTTGTTTATGGTATAAGAAAGTGGTCCAGTTACATTCTTTTGCATGTTGCTGTCCAGTTTTCTTAACACTATTTGTTGAACAGACTATCTTTTTCCCACTGGATATCCTTTCCTGCTTTGTGGATGATTAAGTGGCTATATAGTTGTGGGTTTATTTCTGAGTTTTCTATCCTGTTCTATTAATCTATGTGTCTATTTTTGTGTCAGTACCATACTGTTTTGATTACTACAACTTTGTAATATAACTTGAAGTCTGGAATTGTGATGCTCCAGCTCTGCTTTTCTTTTTCAATATCACTTTGGCTATTCTGTTTTCTTTGTTTTGTTTTGTTGCTTTTTATTTTTTGTGGATCTACACAAATTTTAAGATCATCTATTCTAGTTCTATGGAAAATGATGTTGGTAGTTTGATAAGGATTCATTAAAATGTATGTTTTGGGTATGATGGACATTTTAGGAATGTTTGCTCTTCTAAACCATGAGCATGCAGTGTTTTTCCATTTGTTTGTGTCCTCTTCAACTTCTTTCATTGGTGTTTTATAGTTTTCAGAGTACAGGTCTTTGACCTCTTTGGTTAGGTTTATCACTAGGTATCATTACTTTTGGTGCAATTTTAAGTAGGATTCTTTTATTTCTCTTTCCCTGCTTCATTTTTGGTATAGAAATGCAGCAGTTTTCTGTAGATTTATTCACATTTATCGCAACTTTACAATTCATTTATCAGTTCTGGAAATTTTTTGGTAGAGTCTTTTGGGTATTTAGTATATAATATCATCTCATCTGCAAATAGTTAGTTTTACTTCTTCCTTACCTATTTGGATGCCTTTTATTTCTTCTTGTTGTCTGATTGCTGTGGGTAGGACTTCTTATGTTGAATAAAAGTGGTGAGTGGACATCCTTGTTTTTGTTTTTTTTTTTCCCTGCTCTTAGCAGAAAAGATCATATGGTTCTCATCATTTCTTTTATTACTGTGGTGTATTATATTCATTGATTTGTGAATACTTAACAACCCTGCAACATGGGAATGGATTCCACTTGATTGTAATGAGTGTTTTTTTTTAATGCATTGTTGGAGTCAGTTTGCTAGCATTTTATTTAAAATTTTTGCATACATGTTAATCAAGGATATTGGCCTGTAGTTCTTTTTTTGTGGTGTATTTATCTGGCTTTGGTATCAGGGAAATGCTGGCCTCATAGAATGAAGTTTTCCTTCCATTTATATTTTTTGGAATATTTTGAGAAGAATGGGTATTATTTCTTCTTCAAATGTTTAGTAAATTTGGCATGTGAAGTCATCTGGCCTTGGGCTTTTGTCCTTGGGGGGTTACTTTTTCGTTTGTTTGTTTGTTTTGTTTTTTAATTACTGATTTAATCTCTTTGCTGGTAGTCAGTCTGTTCAAATTTTCTTTTTTCCTGTTTCGGTTTTGGTAGGTTATATGTTTCTAGGAATTTATCCATTTCTTCTAGGTTGTCCAATTTGTTGTTATACAGGTTTTCATAATATTCTCTTATAATTGTATTTCTGTGTTATTGGATGTTATCTTTTCTCTCTCATTTGTGATCTTATTTATTTGGGTCCTTTTTATTTTTTTTCCTCTGATAAGTCTAGCTAGAGGTTTATCAATTTTACTTTTTTTTTTTTCAAAGAACCATTTCTTTGTTTCATTGGTTGGTTCTATTGTTTGTTTTTGTTTATATTTATTTATTTTCTAATCTTTATATTTTTTTCCCTTCCTTCTGTTGTTGTTAGGTCTGTTGGCATTAAGCATTTTCTAGCCTAAGGTTAGAAAGGTTAGTTTGTTTATTTGAGATTTTTCTTGCTTCTTTGGGTAGGCCTGTATTGCTATAAACTTCCCTCTTAGAACTGCTTTTTCTGTATCACAAAGGTTTTGAAGTACTGTGTTTTCATTTTCATTTATTTCCATGTACTTTTTTATTTCTTCTTTGATTTCCTAGTAAACCCATTCATTGCTTAAGAGATTTAACTTCTATCCATTTGTGTTCTTTCCAGATTTTTTCTCATGGTTGATTTCTAGTTTCATAGTGTTGTGGTCAGAAAATATGCATGGTATGATTTAAATCTTTTTCAATTTGTTGAGTTTTGTTTTGTGGCCTAATACATTATATATTCTGGAGAATGTTTCATGTGCACTTGAAAAGAATGTGCATCCTGTTGTTTTAGGGTGAAGTGTTCTGAATATATCTGTTAAATCCATCTGTTCCAGTGTGTCATTCAAAGACATTATTTCCTAGTTGATTTTCTGTTTAGATGATCTGTCCATTGATGTAAGCAGAATGTTAAAGTTCCCTACTATTATTGTATTGTTATCAGTGAGTTCCTTTATATTTGTTATTAACTGTTTTATGTTTTAGGTGCTCCCCAGTTGGGGTCGTAAATATTTACAATTGTTACATCTTTTTGTTGGATGGTCCAGTCCCCTCTTTTTACTATATAGCATCCTTCTTTGTCTCTTGTTTTAAAGTCTATTTTGTTCAATATAAGTATTGTGACTCCTGCTTTCTGCTGACATCCATTTGCATGATAAATGTTTCTCCATCTTCTCACTTTCTATCTGCAGGTGACTTTAGGTCTAAAATGAGTCTTTTGTAGGTAACGTATAGATGAGTCCTGCTATTTTATTTGTTCAGTCACCCAATGTCCTTTGATTCATGGGTTTAGCCCATTTAAATTCAAAGTAATTTTTGATAGATATGTATTTATTTCCATTTTATTATTATTTGCCTTGTGGTTGCTTTTGGAGATTTTCTTTGATCTTTTGTCTTTCATCATTTGATGGTTTTCTTTAGTAATATATTTGGATTTCTTTCTCTTTCTCTTTATTGCAAATTGTCTATTGCATATTGATTAGTGTTTTCTTTTCTATGTGTAAACAAAGTTCTTTATTGACTTGCTGAGATCCAAGTGGAATCAATTATACATTATTGTTGTCTTTGCCAGCACCGCAAAGTATAAGATCGCTAAACACACACATTCCATAAATCAACCAAGTGTAATTTCCCCAGGGGCTACATTTGTTTTTTTTTAACTTTTAATTTTTTTATAACCATATAATGTATTATTAGCCCCAGGGGTACAGGTCAGTGAATTGCTAGGTTTACACAGTTCGCAGTACTCACCATAGCACATACCCTCCCCAATGTCCATAACCCCACCACCCTTTCCTGACAACCCTCCCCCACAACAACCCTCAGTTTGTTTTGTGATATTAAGAGTCTCTTTCTTTGTCTTCCTCCTGATCCCATCTTGTTTCATTTATTCTTTTCCTACCCTGCAAACCCCCCACATTGCATCTCCACTTCCTCATATCAGGGAGATCATATGATAGTTGTCTTTCTCCGATTGGCTTATTTCACTAAGCATAATACCCTCTAGTTCCATCCATGCCCTCGCAAATGGCAGGATTTCATTTCTTTTGATGGCTACATAGTATTCCATTGCATATATATACCACTTCTTCTTTATCCACTCATCTGTTGATGGACATCTAGGTCCTTTCCATAGTTTGGCTATTGTGGACATTGTTGCTATAAACATTCGGGTGCATGTGCTCCTTCGGATCACTACGTTTGTATCTTTAGGGTAAATACCTAGTAGTGAAATTGCTGGGTCATAGGGAAGCTCTATTTTCAACTTTTTGAGGAACCTCCATGCTGTTTTCCAGAGTGGTTGCACCAGCTTGCATTCCCACCAACAGTGTAGAGGGTTACCCTTTCTCCACATACTCGCCAGCATCTGTCATTTCCTGACTTGTTAATTTTAGCCATTCTGACTGGTGTGAGATGGTATCTCATTGTGGTTTTGATTTGTATTTCCTTGATGCCAAGTGATGTGGAGCATTTTTTTATGTGTCTGTTGGCCATCTGGAGGTCTTCTTTGCAGAAATGTCTGTTCACGTCCTCTGTCCATTTCTTGATTGGATTATTTGTTCTTTGGGTGTTGAGTTTGATAAGCTCTTTATAGATAT
Source organism: Taxidea taxus jeffersonii (assembly GCA_003697995.1). NCBI lineage: Eukaryota > Metazoa > Chordata > Mammalia > Carnivora > Mustelidae > Taxidea > Taxidea taxus. The sequence continues at coordinate 30,092 of RCUC01148037.1, forward strand.
TGGATATTAGCCCTTTATCCGATATGTCGTTTGCAAATATCTTCTCCCATTCTTTCAGTTGTCTTTTGGTTTTGTTGAATGTTTCCTTTGCTGTGCAAAAGCTTTTGATCTTGATGAAATCCCAATAGTTCATTTTTGCCCTTGCTTCCTTTGCCTTTGGCAAAGTTCCTAGGAAGAAGTTGCTGCAGCTGAGGTCAAAGAGGTTGCTGCCTGTGTTCTCCTCAAGGATTTTGATGGATTCCTTTCTCACATTGAGGTCCTTCATCCATTTTGAGTCTATTTTCGTGTGTGGTGTAAGGAAATGGTCCAATTTCATTTTTCTGCATGTGGCTGTCCAATTTTCCCAACACCATTTGTTGAAGAGGCTTTTTTTCCACTGGACATTCTTTCCTGCTATGTCGAAGATTAGTTGACCATAGAGTTGAGGGTCTATTTCTGGGCTCTCTATTTTGTTCCATTGATCTATGTGTCTGTTTTTGTGCCAGTACCATACTGTCTTGATGATGACAGCTTTGTAGTAGAGCTTGAAGTCCGGAATTGTGATGCCACCAACTTTGGCTTTCTTTTTCAATATTCCTTTGGCTATTCGAGGTCTTTTCTGGTTCCATATAAATTTTAGGATTATTTGTTCCATTTATTTGAAAAAAGTGGATGGGATTTTGATAGGTATTGCATTATATGTGTAGATTGCTTTAGGTAGCATAGACATTTTCACAATACTTGTTCTTCCAATCGATGAGCATGGAACATTTTTACATTTCTTTGTGTCTTCCTCAATTTCTTTCATGAGTACATAATAGTTTTCTGAGTATAAATTCTATTGCCTGTTTGGTTAGGTTTATTCCTAACCAATTCATTGCCTCTTTGGTTAGGTTTATTCCTAGGTATCTTATGGTTTTGGGTGCAATTGTAAATGGGATCGACCCTTAATTTCTCTTTCTTCTGTCTTGTTGTTGGTGTAAAGAAATGCAACTGATTTCTGTGCATTCACTTTATATCCTGACACTTTACTGAATTCCTGTACAAGTTTTAGCAGTTTTGGAGTGGAGTCTTCTGGGTTTTCCACATAAAATACCACATCATCTGCAAAGAGTGAGAGTTTAACTTCTTCTCTGCCAATTTGGATGCCTTTAATTTCTTTTTGTTGTCTGATTGCTGAGGCTAGGACTTCTAGTACTATGTTGAATAGCAGTGGTTATAATGGACATCACTGCCATGTTCCTGACCTTAGCAGAAGAACTTTCAGTTTTTCTCCATTGGAATGATATTTGGGGTGGGCTTTTCATAGATGGCTTTGATAATATTGAGGTATGTGCCCTCTATTCCTACACTTTGAAGAGTTTTGATCAGGAAGGGATGCTGCACTTTGTCAAATGCTTTTTTCAGCATCTATTGAGAGTATTATATGGTTCTTGTTCTCTCTTTTATTAATGTATTGTATCACATTAATTTATGGATGTTGAGCCAACCTTGCAGCCCTGGAATAAATCCCACTTGGTCGTGGTGGATAATCCTTTTAATGTACTGTTGGATCCTATTGGCTAGTATTTTGGTGAGAATTTTCGCATCTGTGTTCATCAAGGATGTTGGTAGGTAATTCTCTTTTTTGATGAGATCCTTGTCTGGTTTTGGGATCAAGGTGATGCTGGCCTCATAAAATGAGTTTGGAAATTTTCCTTCCATTTCTATTTTTTGGAACAGTTTCAGGAGAATAGGAATTAATTCTTCTTTAAATGTTTGGTAGAATTCCCCTGGGAAGCTGTCTGGCCCTGGGCTTTTGTTTGTTTGGAGATTGATGACTGTTTCAATCTCCTTACTGGTTATGTGTCTGTTCAGGTTTTCTGTTTTTTCCTGGTTCAGTTATGGTCATGTATATGTCTCTAGGAATGCACGCATTTTTTCCAGATTGTCAAATTTGTTGGTGTAGAGTTGCTCATAATATGTTCTTATGATTGTTTGTATTTCTTTGGTGTTGGTTGTGATCTCTCCTCTTTCATTCATGATTTTATTTATTTGGGTCCTTTCTCTTATCTTTTTGATAAGTCTGGCCAGGGGTTTATCAATCTTATTAATTCTTTCAAAGAACAAGCTCCTAATTTCATTGATTTGTTGTATTGTTTTCTTGGTTTCTATTTCATTGATTTCTGCTCTGATCTTTATGATTTCTCTTCTCCTGCTGGGTTTAGGCTTTCTTTGTTGTTCTTTCTCCAGCTCCTTTAGGTGTAGGGTTAGGTTGTATATTTGAGACCTTTCCTGTTTCTTGAGATAGGCTTGTATCACTATATATTTTCCTCTCAGGACTGCTTTGCTGTGTCCCACAGATTTTGAACCAATTTGTTTTCATTATCATTTGTTTCCATGATTTTTTTTTTCAATTCTTCTTTAATTTCCTTGTTGACCCATTCATTGTTTAGAAGGATGCTGTTTAGTCTCCATGTATTTGGGTTTTTCCAAATTTCCTCTTGTGATTGAGTTCTAGGTTCAGAGCATTGTGGTCTGAAAATATGCAGGGAATGATCACAATCTTTTGATACTGGTTGAGACCTGTTTTATGACCCAGGATGTGATCTCTTCTGGAGAATGTTCCATGGGCACTAGAGAAGAATGTGTATTCTGTTACTTTGGGATGGAATGTTCTGAATATATCTGTGATGTCCATCTGGTCCAGTGTGTCATTTAAGGCCTTTATTTCCTTGTTGATCTTTTGCTTGGATGATCTGTCCATTTCAGTGAGGGGAGTGTTCAAGTCCCCTACTATTTTGTTATTAATTGGTTTATATAGTTGGCTGCTCCCTTGTTATGGGCATAGATATTTAGAATTGTTAGATCTTCTTGTTGGACAGACCCATTGAGTATGATATAGTGTCCTTCCTCATCTCTTATTATAGTCTTTGGCTTAAAATCTAATTGATCTGATATAAGGATTGCCACCCCAGCTTTCTTTTGAAGTCCATTAGCATGATAAATTGTTCTCAACCTCCTCACTTTAAATCTGGAGGTGTCTTCGGGTCTAAAATGAGTTTCTTGTAGGCAGCATATTGATTTTTTTTTTAAATCCATTCTGATACCCTGTGTCTTTTGATTGGGGCATTTAGACCATTTACGTTCAGGGTAACTATTGAGAGATATGAATTTAGTGCCATTGTATTGCCTGTAAGCTGACTGTTACTGTATATTGTCTCTGTTCCTTTCTGATCTACTACTTTTAGGGTTTCTCTTTGTTTAGAGGACCTCTTTCAATATTTCCTGTAGAATTGATTTGGTGTTTTCAAATTCTTTCAGTTTTTGTTTGTCCTGGAAGCTTTTTATCTCTCCTTCTATTTTCAATGATAGCCTAGCTGGATATAGTATTCTTGGCTGCATATTTTTCTTGTTTAGTGCTCTGAATATATCATGTCAGTTCTTTCTGGCCTGCCAGGTCTCTGTGGATAAATCCACTGCCAATCTAACATTTTTACCATTGTATGTTACAGAGTTCTTTTTTCGGGCTTCTTTCAGGATTTTCTCTTTGTTGCTAAGATTTTTATTGTTACTGTTAGGTGATATAATGTGGACCTATTCTTATTGATTTTGAGGGGGATTCTCTGCACCTCCTGGATTTTGATGCTTTGTCCCTTTGCCATATTATGGAAATTCTCTACAATCATTTTCTCCAATATACCTTCTCCTCCCCTCTTTCTTTCTTCTTCTTCTGGAATCTCAATTATTTTAATGTTGTTTCATCTTATGGTGTCACTTATCTCTCAAATTCTCCCCTCATGGTCCAGTATTTGTTTGTCTCTCTTTTGCTCAGCTTCTTTATTCTCTGTCATTTGGTCTTCTATATCATTAATTCTTTCTTCTGCCTCTTTTATCCTAGCAGTAAGAGCCTCTATTTTTGATTGCACCTCATTAATAGCTTTTTTTATTTCAACTTGATTAGATTTTAGTTCTTTTATTTCTCCAGAAAGGGCTTTTATCTCTCTGGAGGGGGTTTCTCTAATATCTTCCATGCCTTTTTCAAGCCCAGCTAGAACCTTGAGAATCATCATTCTGAACTCTAGATCTGACATATTACCAATGTCTATATTGATTAGGTCCCTAGCCTTCGGTACTGCCTCTTGTTCTTTTTTTTGGGGGGGGGGGTGAGTTTTTCTGCCTCATCATTTTGTCTGGATAAGAATATTTGAAGGAGCAAATAAAACATTAAAAGAGTGGCAAAGACCCCAGGAAAATGTGCTTTAACTAAATCAGAAACAACCCCAAATCATGAGAGATGGAGGAAAAAGGGGATAAAAAGAAGTTCAGAAAAAAAATTAAAAAAAGAAAACAAAGAAAAAATATAAAAAAGAAAAAAAATATATATATATTGGACTGGTGACTAGAACGGGGTCACCCACTTAAATTTGGGAGTATTTTCATCTCTTGGAAGAAACTACCTCCCAAAATTTTAAAGAATGAAAAACATATTTAAGGGTAAACACAATGAAGGGATGGAGTATGCCTATAAAGATGAAAAAAAAATTTTAATTTATAAAACAGGAGTTGATAAAGTAAGTTGGTTGGGAGAATAAAGAAAAAGAAAGTGGAGAGAATTTGCTCGGGCTTGAGACTAGAACAAGCCAAGAGCTAGATTTAGGGTATATTTTGATCTATTTGAAGAAGTGGTATCCCAAATTTTTTAGAAGAAAAAACCCTATGTGTATACAAAAAATAAAGTTATATACAATGAAGGATAAAATATGACTATAAGAATGAAGGTTCAGGGATGCCTTGGTGGCTCAGTTGGTTAAGCGGCTGCCTTTGGCTCAGGTCATTATCCCAGCGTCCTGGGATTGAATCCCACATCGGGCTCCTTGCTCAGCAGTGAGCCTGCTTCTCCCTCTGCCTGCCACTCTGTCTGCCTGTGCTAGCTCCTGCACTCTCTCTCTATCTGACAAATAAATAAATAAAATCTTTTAAAAAAAAAGAATTAAGGTTCAAAAAAGATTATTATTTTTCTTTATGAAAGTTATTCTTTTTTTTTTTAAGATTTTTTATTTATTTATTTGACAGATAGAGATCACAAGGAGGCAGAGAGGCAGGCAGAGAGAGAGAGAGAGGAGGAAGCAGGCTCCCTGCTGAGCAGAGAGCCCGACGTGGGGCTCGATCCCAGGATCCTGGGACCATGACCCAAGCCGAAGGCAGAGGCCTTAACCCACTGAGCCACCCAGGCGCCCCTATGAAAGTTATTCTTAAGTTAATCTAGTTAAAAATGTTAAAAAAGGAAAAGGTAAAAGTTAAAAAAAATTAGCGGAAAAAAAATAAAATTAAAAAAAAATTAATTAATTGCATGACTAAAAATTCATGGGGAGAAAGCCATGTATTCCATGCTTTGCTTTCTCCTCCTCTGGAATTCTGCTGTTCTCCTTGGTAAGTGAACTTGGTCTTGGCTGGATTTCTTGTTGATCTTCTGGGGGAGGGGCCTGTCATAGTGATTCTCAAGTGTCTTTGCCCGAGGTGCAATTACACCGCCCTTACCAAGGGCCAGGCTAAGTAAGCTGCTCAGGTTCGCTTTGGGAGCTTTTGTTTCCTGAATGCTTTCTGTAGAGTTCTGGAGGACGGGAATGAAAATGGTGGCCTCCCAATCTCCAGCCCAGAGGAGCCAAGAGCTTGGGGCCCCACTCCTCAGTGTGCCCCCAGAGAAAAGTGCTCAATCACTCCCATCTCCCTGGCCTCTGGCCACGCTTGGAGAAAAGCGCTCAATTACTCCTGTCTCCCTGGTCTCTGGCCATGCTCTGAGCTCATCCAGCCTGTGACCAAGCATCTCTGTCTCTGGCACACAGCTCTTCCTGGAGTCTCCGAACCCCACAGATCCCTGAGCTCTTCCAAGGGATGTCTCCCTGGATCTTGTGGGGACCCCACTCACAGAGCAGTGGTGCCACAGACTATGGTTCAAGGTAACCCTGAGTTGAGAGCTCACTCCTTGGCTCTGTCTCTGTAGCCAGCTTCTCTGCTCTAATACCTGTGAGCTCTGTGACACTCAGACACCCCTGATTCTTCTGTGACCCCTTGGTAGAGCCCCACGTGGGCTTCACCCTGGTTTAGCCTCTGGGACGATGTCCCTCAGTGGAGCAGACTTTTAAAAGTCCTGATTTTGTGCTCTGTTGTTTCACCACTTGCCGGGATCTGGCCCCTCTGCCCATGGTCTATCTTCCCGTTGCTTTGGATTCACTTCTCCACCAGTCCTACCTTTCAGAAAGTGGTCGATTTTCTGTTTCTAGAATTGTTGCTCTTCTCTTTGATCTCCTGTTGGATTTGTAGGTGTTCGCAATGGTTTGATAATCTCTCTAGCTTCTCTTGCTACCTGATGTCGTATTAGCCTGCTACTTCTCCGTCATCTTGACTCCTCCCCTGATTACTGGCTTTTGATTTGTGGTTACCATTCAGCTTGTATATAACATCTTCTTCAGATAGCTGACTATATTAAGTTTATAGTCATTTAAGTTTGAACCCATTCTTTATACCTCTCCTCTGCACAATTTAGGTATAACATGTGATATTTTATATCTTTTTGTTTTGTGAGTTCCTTGACTGATGTTTTGCAGAAGTAATCATTTTTATTGCCTTTGTGTTTTCTACCTTCATACTGTCTTTTTTGTTTTTCTTTTCTACTCAAAGAGAGCACTTCAACAGGGCTGGCTTAGGGGTCATGAATTCTTAGTTTTTGTTTGTCTGGGAAACCCTTTTTTTCTCTTTCTATTCTGAATGATAGCCTTGCTAGATAGATTATTCTTGGCTGAAGGTTTTTCCCATTTAGCATATTGAATATATCATGCCACTCCTTTGTGACTTGAAAAGTTTTTGCTCCAAAATCTACTAATAGTCTTAATATGGTTTCCTTTGTATGTAACTACCTTTCTGTTTCTTTCCCAGATAAGGGAAATTTTCAGCTATTATTTCTTCATATAAATTCTTTGCCCCCCCCCATTCTCTTCTTCTTCTGGGACTCCAATAAGATGAATGTTATTACATTTGATGGAGTCACTGTGTTTCCTAAGTCTATTCTTACTGTGCATAATTCTTTTTTCTCTCTTTTGTTCAGCTTGGTTATTTTCCATTACTCTGTATTCTAGGTCATTAATTAATTCCTCTGCTTCTTCCAGCTTGCTGTACATTCCATCAGGCACATTTCATTTCATATGCTGAGCTCTTTATTTCTGCTCTATTATTCCTTTTCTCTGTGTTAATGATCTCATTGATGTCCTCCATCCTTTTCTTAAGTCCAGTGAGTATCCTTATGATCATTGCTTTACATTGCTTTAAATCCTCTATCAGGCATGCTACTTATATCTGTTATACTTAGATCTCTGGCCATGGTCTTGTCTTGTTCTTTCATCTGGGGAAAATTTCTCTGTCTTCTCTTTTTGTCTATGTCTTTGCGCCTGTTTCTATGTTAGGAACCTCAGCAATGTCTTCTGTTATTGAAGATAATGGCTTTATGAAAAAGAGGTGGTCCTGTAGTGCCCTGCAGTATATTGTGTTCTCTTTCCTAGGACTTGGAGCTTTGGGAGTATCTCCAATGTGTGCTTCATATTCTCTTTGCCTATTGTCTTTGGGCCCTGGCATGAATATGGCACACTTAACTTGATGTGCTCTGATCTGCTTGTGAAATGAGATTTATTACCCCTGCCATTGAAACTGAGGCCTTGCAAAATTCTCTGGTCAGGAGACATGGTATGGGCAGATGTTTGGGCCAGTCTTCTGGGGGAAGAGCCCAGCACAATGGCATTAAAGCAGGTGTGACTGGGTGTGGCAGAGCCACTGGAGCTTAGGTAAACCTTAGGTGACAAGGTTTAGAGTAAGCAAGTTAGGTAGTGAATGTCAGCCTTGTACTGGTTCCCACAGGTGGCTCTGTGCTTATGCTGAGGGAAGGGGGAGATAAATGGTGCCTGCTAGGTCCTTTGTTCCTGGAGGGGGTGTCTCTCTGAAATAGGCTGAGATGACCAACTGACCTCCCCATTGTGTGCTGTAGGACATTCTTCAGATCATTGTTTCCACACTGTATGATTGTGGGTTGTCTGCCTTCCTTGCTATCCAAGAGTAGCCTCAATGTTTTCTAAGCTCTCTCAAAGGCAAGCATGCTAATTTTTAAAACTCTAGACTTTAAGCCTTGCTGTTGCCCCCTCAATTTCCAAGCCAATTGCTTTGGAGATTTGTTTTCCTGGTGTGCTCCCCTGTGTGCTAGGCTTTTTCTAGCTCTTCTCCACTACTGTGGTTACCTCTCCACCAGAGTGACCATGATCTATTTCTCTCCCAAGCCATATTTCCACACTTCCAACCTTTTTCAAAGTGGCTACTTCTTTACCTTTACTGTGAAGTTTGTTCTGCCAGTCTTCAGATCAATTTCTGGGGTATTTAGGATAATTTTACAGTTATTAGTTTTTCTCGTGGGACAGGTGAGCCTAGGGTCCTCCTACTAGACTATCTTTCCCTCTCCTGAAGTTAATTTTTTAAGCTCTTTAAAATTCCACACATTTTGAAATGTTCCCTGGACAAACAATGAATGGTATATACTTATTTTGTCAGACCATTTTTTAAAAAGATTTTATTTATTTATTTGACAGACAAAGATTATAAGTAGGCAGAGAGGCAGGCAGAGAGAGAGGAGGAAGCAGGCTCCCTGCTGAGCAGAGAGCCCAATGTGGGGCTCGATCCCAGGACTCTGGGATTATGACCTGAGCTGAAGGTAGAGGCTTTAACCCACTGAGCCACCCAGGTGTCCTTGTCAGACCATTTTAAAAAAGATTTTATTTATTTATTTCACAGTGGGAGAGAGAGCATGAGCATGGGTAGAGGGGCAGAGGGAGAGGGACAAGAAGACTCTCTGTCAAGTTGGGAGCCCAGTGTAGGGCTCAATCCTAAGACCCCAGGATCATGGTAAGAGCTGATAAAAGCATGATAAGAGCTGAAGGCAGACACTTAATCAACTGAGCCACCTAGGTGCCCCATGTCAGCCTAATTTTTAAAAGCCTTAAGAGTCTGTCTTGATATTAGATACCCTGATTCTAATAAGTTTTGTGATCTTCAAAAAGTTCAATATATTTCTAATCTTCAGATATAAAATAAGGAGGCATGACTAAATGGTTTCAAAAATATCCTCATTATATTAATTCCAATTAACTTTAATATAATAGGAAGGGAAAGAGTGCTAGATTTTTTCCCCAGCTTTATTATGACATGATTGACAAAAACCATATATATGTAAGGTGAGTAATGAGATATTTTGATATAATATACATTGTGAGAGGATTATCACATTCAAGTTAATCAATATAGTTATCATGGAGAGGTAAATTATTGAATATGCTAAACTTTTTGAAAAAGATGGGTTAGAAAAGTTTGTGTGACAGGGTGGAGAAGTTTGTTCATTTTTTAGAGGAATGTTGGACAATTTCAAGAAAATTTTAGTATTTAATCATAGTGAGTTGCTACAGGATGAGGAAGACAGGAGCTCAAAGCAAGAAACAGGCTATGGCTCAGCAGATATATTACAAAATATACAGTTGAAGTCAGCAGGGTATGGACAGTCAGATTACATTCAGGATATTAAAATGGATTTTGTATTCTGAATAGTGCATTAATTTTGATGTTTGTAGGTCTAAAGTGTGTGAAGTATATGGAAAATCTTGATACCTAATTGCAGAGTAACATCATGTCAGACATAAGGAAAGATTTGTAGTTTTTTTTAATTTCATTTTTATTGAGATATAATTTGACAAAATTATAAGAATCATATCTGAAAGGAAAGTCATATATCTAGAACATAAGATCAGAGATAGGTATGTCACATAAACTGACACCGTGGGGACATAAGTTTCAGTCCATAATCAGGAGTTAAGTGTGTTTTCTAGCAATCTTTGTGTATGAAGATATTTTTTGAAATGCCTGGTTTGCTTCTTTGGAAATATAACATCTTCACTGCATGTTACAGGGATCATAACCCATGAAAAACTCTCACAAAGAGGAAGAAATGAGGTAGGATAAAAGGTAGTCCTGAAGGGAGATGACCAAATGGATCAGCATCAGCAGGAGAAGAAATATGGAATAGTTGGAATGATTAAATATCATCTTTAGAGATGGCTTTACAGTTAGAAAGTGAAGTAGGGGAAAATAAAGAATTACAGAGTAGTGAAGTTCAAGAGAAAAACTAACCTTACATGATCTTCAGGCTAAAAAAAATATGAAAAAAAATTCTCAATTGTAAAAGAGGATATTATAACACTATCTAAAGGTCTATCATTACAGTAGAGAAATGAAAGAGCAGAAAGAAAATTTGACATAGAACTGATAAGAAAAAGCATTAGTTGGTTTTGTCACCTGACTTGTCCTGATGTTTCAGCATTCCCTGTGGTGGCGACCAGAGAACTATCAGGTGTATCTCCTCAGAAGCAATCTGAGTCATGGTTTGGAAATTATGATGTGATAACTTCAGTGCATGCATTTCTTTGGTTCATATCTGAACTTATATTTGGTGTTTCTTTTAGCTTAATATCCACAGTATTGATTTGTGTTCTAGTAATGAGAACTAAGTTCCTGTTCTATTGGGTCAGGGAGTCCTGCTGTAAACCATCTAGTTTCATTCTCCTCAAACTGAACAGTCATTTCCTTATGCCCCCAATTTTCCAGAATGCCTTTTATTCTTTATTTATCTTTGTTTATGTTGACTTTCTACTATTGGGGCTTTTGTAATCTGTTGATATGATATAGGGCGCTAGTGTCAGGTTCTGGTACCATCCTTTCCTGTTTGTCCACCACTGTTGAAATTCTTACATCTACCTGCAGTATATCTCCCTGTGATATTTGTGGTTTTGAGGAAAAGAACTTAAAATTTTAGTCAAAGATGGACATTTGGACTTTGGAAAATATTATTCTACTAAAGGCTTTCCCGCAAATTTTAAGCTTGATATAAAAAATGAAACTGAATTAGTCATAGAGAAGATCACAGAGAGTGGGCAAAACTTGGAAAGATGAAAATGGTATTTTTTTTTCTTTTTGCCCTATTAAGTTTCAGTTAGTAGTAGAACATCTCATCTATGAAAGAAACAAATATTTTCAATTTTCTGAATGTAGACATTGAATAAAATGAAAAAGAATGTGAAATATAAGATTTTAAAAATAATTAGAGAGGATGGGATGCCTGGGTGGCTCAGTGGGTTAAGCATTTGCCTTCAGCTCAGGCCATGATCCCAGCATCCTGGGATCAAGTCCTGAATTGGGCTTCCTCCTCAGCAGGGAGCCTGCTTCTCCCTCTGCCTGTCACTCCCCCTGCTTGTGTGCTCACTCCGTCTCTCTCTAGCAAGTAAATAAAATCTTAAAAAAAAAATAATTAGAAGGGATTAAAGAGACTAAATTGACATTTGGTCTTTTTTTCCAAAGAATTATAACTTCATAAGCACTTAAGGAAAAAAATAGAAAAAGAAACATAAAACTTTGTGAATCATCCTTTGTTATTGGTGATTTATAGCATTGCCAGTGTTCCATAAGGAATGACACTCGATATGGAAATTGATGTTCCAGACATTGGTTTATAGTTTATGACTATTGATTCATTCAGGGAGAATTGGAGATTATTGATTTTAAAAAGTGGACAGAGTCAGAGAAAGAAAGATCACTAAAAGGTTATTTGTAGAAATTAAAGAGAACAGTTGTTCAGAAATCATGAACATTCTTCAGAAAGTTGATTAGATTCATAAGAATTTTTTTTTCAAATATGGTAGCAGGAGTATAAAAGGAGATAAAAAGCTCAAATTGCACTTAGGCATTTGTGAAAAATTTAACTATGATATTTGTGCATCATATAATGAGGGCTGATTAGATACCAAGTTTCTCTAAAGGAGTACTTGGCTAGACCAAGCCTTAATTACATTATGTGCATACTTATGAAATCCATTTAATTTTTGAGGAGAAATATAATGTTCATTTCTCAATTTTTATGTGAAGACTTAAAAACTCTGTCAGATGAATCAGGGCAATAGTCACATTATGGGGAAATGAGGTCTCTTAAGGTAATGCATTTTTACCTCTTAATTTCTTGACAAATCTCTAACACAGGGGTCAACTATTGATATGTCTTATTAACTTACCTAAATAAATGCTACCAATATACCTTGCCAGTTTCCATAAGGGAAGTGTTTTTGAATACTATATTTTAAAAGTTTTTTATTGTACCTTATTTATTTTTTATTTATTTTTAATTTTTCTTTTAGAGAGGTAGGGTCAAAGAGAGAGAGAGAAAAAGAGAGAGCACAAGCAGGTAGAGGGGCAGATACAGAGGAAGAGAGAGAATTTCAACCAGACCCCACCATATCCAGTGTGCAGCTTGATGTGAGGCTTGATCTCACAACCCTGAAATCATGACCTGAGCTGAAAACAAGAGCTGGATTCTCAACTGACTGAACCACCAAGGTGCCCCTATTTGAGTTATTTAAATCAGTATTTAGATAATAGTTTATTTAACATTGCTAAAAAATAAAAATCCCAAAGTACAGATGTAGGTATTTCTCTTTTAAACATTACAATAGGAGACCTTTTTCCCCCTTCTAATGAGGAAAGTGCTATTATATGTATTATTTTTATTCTATGTTTTCTTTAGCAAAGAGTAAGTGAAAGTTAAGGAGAGAAAGCTTCATTTCTTGTACCATTCTTCTTCTGACTCAAGAGTTCTTATTGTGTAGTAGTTTGAAGTTAAGGTTACAGTCTAGAGTTGAGGTCTGTAACAATTCAACTAATTCAGTATGAATGTACTCTCAAATTTACTTTTACCTATGGAATACTTTGTGTTTTCTACTGCTTTTCTTTGTCTCCTCATTAATGTAAGTAAGACATTGATAATCACAAAAATAGTGGCTCTGGTTCTTAGGGAAATAATGAACTATTCATACATATATTTCTAAATTCTGCAAGTACCATAAGGTAGGAGAAATGCCTAATTTGTTTTTTCTCATTCACATTTTGCATTTGCATTTACTTTTCTTTTTTAAGATTTTATTTATTTATTTGTCAGAGAGAGAGAGAGAGAGCAAGAACAAGCACAGGCAGACAGAGAGGCAGGCAGAGGCAGAGGGAGAAGCAGGCTCCCTGCCAAGCAAGGAGCCTGATGTGGGACTCAATCCCAGGATGCTGGGATCATGACCTGAGCCAAAGGCAGCCTCTTAACCAACTGAGCCACCCAGGCATCCCTTGCATTTACTTTTCATGTAATATTCTATACACAGACTTTTTTTAATCCTGTTAGCTTAATTCCTGCTGGTAACCATTATACTTGGGTTATAATTTTTACACCTTCTTGAAGTTCTGTAATTTCTGTACTACTTGTGTTTTTAATGCCCAATTGTGATCTTCTTAAATATGATCATTTCCTGGTTGGTTAGAAGCAAATCTCTTTAAATTTCTTTGATCATGTGAGCAATGGTTACTCTTCTTTCTAGTGTTTTTTTATCCCAGTGAAGGAGACCATTAAACTCTGTGATATTTGATAGTTCTCTTTTGACATTTTGGTGTTCTTAATCTGCATATCCAATACATAGTATGCATCTATATCCTAAACAGCTCAAAATGCATTCTCTGCATTTTTTCCTATATTTATCTTACCAAACACCTAGCCTGTTTGACTCCCTATCCACTACCCCTTTCCCACATCTGTATACCCACTCTTCTTTTAAATCCAAATCCCACTGTACATTCAGTGTGATCTATTAAAAATAGATCTGTTTGGATCACCATAGTAAATCTGTTTGGATCACCAAAAAGTTTAAAGCATCAATAGTTTCTCAAGAGTATTCCTAAAAATATTTAAATTGGCCTGGAACTCCCTACATAAAATCTGGTTATGCAAACTGATACTCTTCTCCACTTATCTGTATTAAAAGGATAGAAAAATATATACTACACAAAGTGACAAAAAGAACTAGAATGGTTATATTAATATCAGACTAAATAGATTTTAATACAAAAACCCGTGGCTACAGAAAAATATTTATAATGATGAAAGAGTCGATTATTCAAAAATACATAATAATTATAAACATATTGGCATCTAACAACAACCAGAGGTGAAAACTACAGTAAGTAAAAATGGAATGCAATGAAAGAAAAAATAAAAAATTTAACGATAGTTGATATCTTTATTTTTTTAAAAGATTTTATTTATTTATTTGATAGACAGAGATCACACAAGTAGGCAGAGAGGGGAGGGGAGAAGCAGGCTCCCTGCCGAGCAGAGAGCCCAATGTGGGACTCGATTCCAGGATGCTGGGATCATGACCCGAGCTGAAGGCAGCGGCTTAACCCACTGAGCCACCCAGGTGTCCCGATGGTTGATATATTTAATAACCTATTTTCAATAACTGATAGACCAATTGGGCAAAAGATAAACAAGGAAATGGAGAACTTGAACAATACACTACACCAATTAGACATAATAGACATGAATAGAACACTCCACTGAACAACACAAGATTAAGCCATTCTGAAATAAACCCTTTTATTGTGACCAGTTGATAACTGATTCTCAGCAATGGTAATAAGACAATTCAATGAGGAAAGAATAGTCTTTTCAAAATGGTACTAGGATAATTGGATATCCACATTCCAAAGAATGAAGCTTGATTACTACCTCATACCATATACAAAAAATATTGCAAACTGGGTTAGAAACTTAATGTAAGACTATAGTTACAAAACTATTAGGAAAAAGTGGTATAGTCATACTATAGAATATTATTCAACAATCATTCTTGCTACAACAGACATTAATTTTGAAAACCCAAAGACAGAAGACTAACAAACTGTATTGTTTCTCTTATAAAAAGTCCAGTATAGGGGCATCTGGGTGGCTCAGTTGGTTAAGCAACTGCCTTTGGTTCAGGTCATGATCCCAGAGTCTCCGGATTGAGTCCTGCATCAGGCTTCCAGCTCCATGGGGAGTCTGCTTCTCCCTCTGACCTTCTCCCCTCTCATGCTCTCTTTCACTCTCTCTCAAATAAACGAAAATTTTAAAAAAAATCTTAAAAAAAAAAGTCCAGTATAGACAGGTCTATAAAAACACAATGTAGGCAAATAATTGCCAGGTTGTAAGGGAAGAGGGGAGTGATTGCTAGTGGGTTGGGTTTTCTTTCTGGGAGTAAGGAACATATCTTGAAATTAGAGAGCAATAATGTTTCCATAACTGTGATTATACTAAATGATTGAATTTGACACTCTAAAAGGGCATATGTACGTTATATGAACTATATCTCAATGAAAGTGTTATTAAAAAAAAGTTATGGATAATTTTATACCAAATGAAATTTTTTTTTTAATTTCAGTACTAAGAAGACATTATACATTATATCTGCAGTTTATGGACATATAGAAATATGCAAACAAAAATTGAAAGCAAAGAAATAAAATTAAAAATTAAAATTAAAATCACTTTAATCACCTTTTAAATTCATGCAGATCTATTGTATGCTTCAGCCAATTTGTCTTTTATTTATTTTTGTTTGAGTATCATAACTTTTTCAATAGACTGAAAAAAATCCCTAGTATATTTTACCTGCACATATAGAGAGAAAACTTTTATTTGTTTCACTTGAAAATAATATTATAACCAGTTAGTTAAGAAAGGCTCATGGAGAATCCTGAGAATTTGCCTCATTCTAGGTGCAATCTATGTTCCCTAGAATTTTCTCAGTCAATAGAGAATAAACTAACTCATACATAGTAGAATTTCACATTTTGGAATAAGGAAGTATGCGGGTGAACATTTTATATTTAAACACTGCGTAATAAAATGTTTTCTTATCACAGTCTGCCTCAAAAGTCAATAAATTTCTTTTGAAAAATTGGAGAGGATATCCAATTCTATTCTGTTACAGAGCAATGAGTTTTCATAAAAGAGAAATGCGGGACGCCCGGGTGGCTCAGAGGGTTAAGCCTCTGCCTTCCGCTCAGGTCATGATCTCAGGGTCCTGGCATCGAGTCCCGCGTCGGGTTCTCTGCTCAGCGGGGAGCCTGCTTCCCCACCCCCTCTCTCTGCCTGCCTCTCTGCCTACTTGTGATCTCTCTCTGTTTCAAATAAATAAATAAAAAATCTTAAAAAAAAAAAAAGAGAGAAATGCTATTAATGACACAGTAGAAGCAGACCTCAATGCCATGATCATCTAATCACTATGATGTTAGCATGGTATATGACTTTCTGATTGGTGAACTTCAGCCATTCTGGCAGCTGTCCACAGAAATTTTCATCACTTATTTTAAGTAGTTGGATGTTACAATGCAAGTAACAGAGGTAGACACATTAGATTGCAATAAAGTAAAAACATTAAATAGCTCCTCAGCCTCTGACATGAATATCAAATGGCTTCTTGAGAAATGAATAAAAAGAACTCTGTTATACTGATATTTTATTCTACTTATCAAATTAAAACGTATGTGCAAGAGTACATATCACTAAAAAACAAGGCTAACTCTAAAATATTAATCTTTTGATGCAAATAGCTTATAACATTTTAGTATATTGACATAAATTGTTTTCATAGTTCTTTTATTGAATTTCAAACTGTTAAAAAAATTATTTGAAAAAAAAAGAAAAAAATTTGTAATGTAGTTTCTCTACCTTAAGGAAGAACTCAAACTATTTGTTTTTAAAAATATAATATTAATTAACATTTTTAGTATAATGAATATTTTCCCTATCTAAAATTATATATATTTATTTAGCTATTTTTCATATAAACAGTTATCTTGATGATCAAATACAGTATTCGTTGCACACCAGACCTATCAAAACAAAACAAAACAAAACAAAAACAAACAAAAAAACCCAGCACTTTCCTGGTGTCAGCATGGATGCTTTTCTGATAAAGTCAGTGATGTGTGTCAGAGGACATGATAGAAGCCTCCCACTCAAATTTTATTTTCTTTCTTTCTTTTTTTTTTTTTTTAATTTATTAGTTAGAGAGAGAGAGAGAGAGCGAGCACAGGCAGACAGAGAGGCAGGCAGAGGCAGAGGGAGAAGCAAGCTCCCTGCCGAGCAAGGAGCCCGATGCGGGACTCAATCCCAGGACCCTGGGATCATGACCTGAGCCGAAGGCAGCTGCCTAACCAACTGAGCCACCCAGGCGTCCCTTTATTTTCTTTTTTGAAGTGACATCCATTCTTTGGAATGTCTGATACTTAATGCCTTAGGAGCAACCTCTTTTATTGGAGAATTTAAAGTGCTTTCCTTTCTGAAAAACTGTATTTCTTCACTCCTATTTTGAAATGTATCTTTTCGTATCTGAGATACTCTTTTTTCAGCAAAGACTTTGGGAGTCCAAATACATAGTATTTAAAATGAATATACAAAGTATTCACAGAATAATTACTTATTAGAGATCTAATCTAGTGTACAACAATGTTTTTCTTAATAATTTAAATTTCTACAAATTCATTTTATGGTGAAAGATATTTGAGATTAAATGGATCAATATAGGCCTAATATTATTATCTACACTTATCTCTTCAGAGACCTACTGCCAGGTGTCTTATATGTGTATTAGGTATGGATCTCATCCCACAATCTCAGATATGAAAGTAACAGGACTTTTGTTCTTCCATTGTTGCCACTAATATGGCAAGAATTTAATTTAGTTCCTGTATTGACATTTTCCCTGGATTTTCAGAGGATGAAAATAGTCTTGATATTTTTTCTTTTTGTTATTTGAGATCCAGAATATTTTTTACTTCTATTTTGGTCACCCTCCCTAGAAGCCTTAAAGAGAACACTACTATTTAAATGAAGGAAAGAAAAAGGATGAAATACCTGGAGAAAAAAAAGGTAATTTTTAAAAAATATGATTCCACTATATATATTATCTGATTTTTTCCCCTCTCAGCAACCCCTTATATTATGTCTTATTACCCTCAAAATCCAGGTGAAAAAATACAGCCTTGAAGAGATTACGTTGCTTGAAGCCAACACAGAAAAGAAATAAAAAAAGAGACAAAAACTAATAGCTAAGAAATGTAACAAATTTGATTTTACTACAAAGCCTCTATTTATAAAAAATTTTGTTTTTAAGTAATCCCCACACCCAGTGTAAGGCTCAAACACACAACCCTGAGATCAAGAGTTGCATGCTCTACCAACTGAGCCAGCCAGGCACTCCTAAGCCTTCTAATTTTTATAATTTATACATATTTTTCTTTAGAAGAATGATTTTGAAATGAAGAAACTACTTAGGAGAGAATATATCTCAATAGGTCATCTGTTCATGTTTCAACATTTGGATAAATAAATGAGCTTACATTTGATACAAGTATTTGAGTGTAGGTATTTGATTCAATGGTATATTTCCTTGACATATAATTTTACATTTAATTAGAAGGTATAAGGGAAATATATGGCTATTCTCTTGGTATGAAACTTTATTAATTACTGATGCAAAAAGTCTTAGAAGTTATCATAGGAAATCCACACACAACCAGATTTACTTTTTATCCATTTGAAATTACATATGTTTCTCATGCTTTCAACATGTTTTCTTTTTAGTAATAATGTAATAACAAAAAATTTTACTCCCTTAAATGCAGAATATTCAAATTTTCTGCTTATGAGATAAATTTACAAATATAACAATATATATGCTAAAATGTAAAGTTTCTTCTATTTCTGTATTGTTACATTTTATTTGTAAAACTATTTTATTTATTTATTTGATAGACAGAGATCACAAGTAGGCAGAGAGGCAGGCAGAGAGAAGGGGAAGCAGCCTCCCTGCTGAGCAGATACCCTGACACAGGGCTCCATCCCAGGACCTTGAGATCATGACCTGAGCCCAAGGCAGAGGCTTAACCCATTGAGCCACCCAGGTGCCCCTATAATGTTACATTTTTAATTGAAGTATTTTCATTGAAGGATATCTGATATACAGTGTTTCAGTTTCAGCTATACAATATAATTACTGAACAATTCTTTACATTATGCTATCCTCATAATAAATGAAGTTACCATCTGTCACCAATGTTATTACAATATTATTGACTATATTCGCTATGCTGTACTTTTCATCCCTGCAACTTACTTATTTTATAACTTGGTCTTCTTAATCCCTTTCACCTGTTTTACCAATGCCTTGTCCTCTTCCCAGCTGTCAACCACCAGTTTATTCACTGTATTTATGAATTTGTTTTTGTTTTTGTTTGTTCATTTTTAAAAAAAAATATTTTATTTTATTTGAGGGAGAAAAAGTGAGCATGCATGCAAGAGAAAACAGGAGCAGGGGGAGGGGCAAAGGAAGAAGGAGAACCAGACTCTCCACTGAGCAGGGTCCCTGGTGTGGGGCTCCATCCCAGGACCCTGTGATCATGACCTGAGCCAAAGGCAGATGCTTAACTGACTGAGCCACTCAGGTGCCCTGTTCATTTGTTTTTAAGAAGGAAGTTTTATCTGGTGTATAACTGATACTGAATTTATACCTCTAAAAGTACGCAGAGATACTTATTGGATTATGTCTTGCTCCAAAAATCCATTTCTTATTCTACTCACATTGGAATGCTTAAGCTATCAGAATAGCTTGGTGGATTAGAACTGAATGCCATTCCAATAATCATAGCAAATTTAGAGGAAGATTTTACCTGAGCTTATATAAAATATTAAATATTTTAGTTATTATCCTCAACTGGGCTTGCAAATATTGGCTTTTTCAAAAAGTTTCCAGTTTCATCAAACTTTGACTCCCAAGTCTAGTGCTTCTCCATGCTCATGAAATAAAATATTTTTGGATAAGAATATCCTTAAATTCCTACCTCAAGAAACCCACTTTGCACTTGCCATTTAGTCCTCTGTGAACAAAGGGAATTTCTTGTTTGTTACTTATATTCTTTTAAAGATGTCAGAATCAGCTGCCCTACCCTTCTAAAACTACCAAGTAGAATTTTGATTGAGATTTCATTAAATAGGTAAGCCATTTTTAAAAATTAATGTTTTATTGAACTGATTTTTCCAATCCAAGAACCTAGTATATCCCACAATTAATTAGGTCTTTCAAAATTTCTCCCATTGACTCTGTATATTTTTTTAACAGACTTAGACATTTTTATTGTTATTTGTTCCTATGTGTATGTAAGATTCTTCTTAAATGTTAAAAACTATCATTTAAAAATGATTTTGAATTATTTCCCACTGATTATAAAAGACTGAGCATTTATTGATGGATCTTTTTTCCAGTTACTTTTTAAATATGTTTTTTAGTTATAATGGCTTGACTTTAGATATTTTAAACTTCCTACATTTGGTTTTCTAAGAATAATGAATGTTTTATTACTTCCTTTCTAATCTTTATATCATCTCCCAGTTATCACAACAGTGTAAAAAATTACCATAAAATTTAACAGCTTAAAATAATCACTTTACTTTCTAAGTCCAAGATGCCTCATTCACAGTGGCTGACAGCTGATGCTAGCTAAGCTGTCAGCTGATGCTGGCTGTCAGCTGTGAGCTCAGTTAGGGGAGTACCTATTACAGGATCTCTTCAACATGGCAGTCTCAGGGTATTGGACTTCTTACAAGCATGGGTGTTTCAAACACAATTGGTCCATCAGCAAAGTAGAAACTCCTGCCTCATTGTGTTGTTTACAACTGAATGGCAAATCTGCCCAGATTTAAATATAGGGGACACAGACTCCACTTCTTGATAAGAAGAGTATCAAATAACTTAGCGCCATTGTTTAAGCTCCTTTCAGTATACAACCGGTCCCAAATTACTTTGCACCCACATGCAAAACACGCTCAGTTGCTAATGACTCCACGGGTCTCCATTATTATATGATTAGTCTCAGATGTGATGTCTACAATTTTGGCATTTAAAACAGGGCTTCATGAAGATGAGGTTACTCAGGTATAGCTCCTTGAGTACAATCATTCATCTGGGTCCTATAAAAAAGGGAGGTACCATGGGTTCCGTGTGGTGGGAGTGCTCTAGCAGTCCTAGGATGCCTCTAGGTGGTACTTAGGAGAAGCCAGTTCTGCAGATGTCCTCAGGACAGTGTCTGGTTATGTGTGTGTCTCTAGAGGAGGCGGGGATGCATGGGTGGCGCTGGAGGTCCCAGAAGTTGGAGGTAAGACAGGAGGCTCCCCTGTGTCCTTGGTCTGGGAGCATCAGAAGTGGGGGTGGGAACTGGGTGCCTGGCACTTTTATAAAGGGGCAGAAGGGCTGAGTATTCAGCCTAGGCTGGTTGGGGCCTTAGGGTAAGGCCCGAACTGGGTCACGTGGGTTGTGGAGGCAGGCTAGGCCACCCACCAGTGTCTGGAGTCTTGGCAGGTCCCCAAAGGCTCTCTTGACCTTTGGGAAGGCTAACTGCTTCCTACAGCTTTGCTTATAGGGCTTCCTTAGCCCTTCGCCGGCTACCTGGTGGATTGGAGTAACTTTGTAAAGGTGTGGAGTGGGGTCCAGCCTAACTGGCACCCCTGTAGTGGTGGAAAGTAATATGGGACTGAGATGAGAGAGAATATTTAAGATTAATGTTACAGTTTCAGTTCTTGAAAATAAAACCTTAAATTGAAGATTGTATCCTAGCACCCTGAAGAGTAAGGAGAATGTGCTAGAACACACAGTGGTTGAAAACTTTAGTCTTAACATTTACATCTGCTGGGGGGGGGTAGTGATCTTGTTGGAAATTCACAGGATAATAAAAGCTGTAAGGGACTCAGGAGCTCAGACACCCCTCATTTTATAGTGGAGGAAATGGGAGACCCAGAGCTCTGAAATGGCTGGCCCAAGGCTAAGCAATTAGTTTAATAAGTAAACTGGGACTGCAGTTAAGGTTTTGGCAGTTTTGGGGCAGGTTCAGATTTTCACTGGCCATTTGCTGCTCTCTGTTCTTTGGCAATTTAATCTTTGTGCCCAGTTCTCCCCAAATAAGAGCTATAATGCCTGATAGAATTGTTCAAATTAAATTAGTATGTGTATAAAATAGAACAGGGGAGTCTGATACTATTAGGTACTGAACAAATTGCAATAAAGTATTATGGTTGGAATACTGGTCCACTACACTGTCTTGCTCGTCCTTGAGTTGTTGAAGTCCTCTTTATGGCAATGGGAGGAAGAAACTAAGACCTTGTGGGTTAACTGCTGGCTGTCACACCCATAAATGCTGGTTGAGGAAACTTGAACTGAACTTTTAAAAGCTTGGGAGGACAGAGATGAACCACAGTTAAATCTCATTACCTCTGATTTAGGAAATGGAACCCTGTGCTTAATATTTTAGTAAGTAGAGGGTTTTCAAGGGAATGATTGTATTGATCTTAAATTCTTAGTTTTTTTTCCAACATTGTTTGAGAGTCATGGCTAGAATCACTGTCATGTTGTACGTTTGCTAGAATTGTATTTAGAGCAGAGGTAAAGCACTGTGTGGGAATTCTTTTGCTCCAGCTAGGGTGGACAAACAAGCCAGGTAACTGGATCAAGAGAAAGCTAATATGGATTACTATTAGAAGGAAGTTGCACAAAAAACAGATTTTCTGAGCTATCTGAAAATGGATGTCAGCATGCTGCCTTACCTTACTATCTTAACTGTACAGTTTAATTAGCACATTATTTTCCAAGGGCCAGAAAGGTCGTTATTCCAGTTTTGGCAGTCCCACTATTGCCATCCTTTCAGTGATAGAGTCTACTCTGCCCTTCAAGATAGCTTAAGAGGATGGAATGACCATTGGTAAGCATAAATGCAGGCTCAAGAGACTTGAATTTTGGGGCGCCTGGGTGGCTCAGTTGGTTAAGTGACTGCCTTCAGCTCAGGTCATGATCCTGAAGTCCCGGGAGTGAGTCCTGCATTGGGCTCCCTGCTTAGTAAGGAGTCTGCTTCACTCTCTGGCCCTTCCCCTTCCCATGCTCTCCCTTTCCTTCTCATTCTCTCTCTCTCTCAAAAAATAAAATAAAATAAAATATTGAAAAAAAAGAAGAGAGAGAGAGACTTGAATTCTGGTCCCAGCGTGGTAACTAGTTTATGAACTACTTTTGTTTCCACATCTTTAAAATGAGAATGAAATACAAATCAAAACCACAATGAGATACCACCTCACACCAGTCAGAATGGCTAAAATGAACAAATCAGGAAAGAACAAATGTGGGTGAAGATGAGGAGAAAGGGGAACTCTCTTCCTTTGGTGATGGGAATGCAAACTGGTGCAGCCACTCTAGAAAACAGTATGATGGTTCCTCAAAAAGTTAAAAATAGTGCTACCCTACAACCTAAAAATCGCAGTATTAGCTATTTACTCAAAGGATACACACACGGTGATCCGAGGGCCACCTGCACCCCGACATTTATAGCAGCAATGGTCACAATAGCCAAACTATGGAAAGAGTTTAAAAAGTTTAAAACGTTTTTAAAAATAAAATATAATTTGGAGTTTGAAACTCCAAAAGTTTCTCAAAGAGAATGAGAGTTCTCTTGAACATCTTACCATTCAGGGGCTACTGGAAAGGATAAATAAGATAGTGAACATGAAACCCCTTTAAAAATGTACTGAATTGTGGGGGCGCCTAGGTGACTCAGTGGGTTAAAGCCTCTGCCTTCTGCTCAGGTCATGATCCCAGGGTCCTGGGATCAAGCCCTGTGTCAGGCTCTCTGCTCAGCAGGGAGTCTGCTTCCCCTCCTCTCTCTCTGTCTGCCTCTCTGCCTACTTGTGATCCCTCTCTGTCTGTCAAATAAATAAAAGTCTAAAAAAAAAAACCAAAAACAAAAACTGCCTTAGAGCAATTCTTTAAGAAAAAAAAAATGTACTGAATTTTGCAAATAGAATTGAAGCTCATAACAACTCCTAGGAAATAATAAAAGTGCCTAAAACCTAGTTCTAACCTATAGAACTTACTGTAGAACTCTGTTAGGAAAGTGCTGGTTGAATGCTCTGGTAATGCAGTAATTGACTTTTAAATGAAGCTTAACTCTTTCTTGTGAAAATTATTTGGATAAGTTTTTAAGGAATTTAGAGAATACTCAGTCTGTTTTGAGTATTCACATCTTAAACCTACATAGTTTATGGAGAGAAAAAGAAAATGTTATGGAAAAATGGATTCTAATATTCCTGTCAACGTAAAACAAAATTCCAAATAGTAAAACAGGCAAATGTTTTTAAATGGATGAGTATTTACGATAAAGACCACTTTGAATTCTATGTACTTTTCTTCCCCTTTTGAATGATTTTATTTTTTGACTTGATGCACATGCAGTGAAATCAGAAGGTATAAAAAGTGGCAGTAAAATGGTTTATCTGTGGCTGTAATCAAATGCCTTTTAACGTGCTATTTTTCAATCTAAGACTTCTAGTTTTTTATTTGTCTTAAAACTCAAGATTTTTAAAACCGTTACAATTTAAGTAGTGTTACTGGGTAATACCTAGTGGGAAAAATCCCTGCAAAGTTGAACACATACTGTAAGCCAGGCACCAGCTTTACATGCATTAATACAACTCTAAGATGTAGGCAGTGCTATTATTCTTGTTTTAGAGGCAAACTGAGGCCCAGAGGTTAGTAATTCACCCAATCTGCCAATTTATTAAGTGACTGAAGAGGCACTGTGGCTTCTGAGTTTCTTTTTTCTTTTTTTTTTTTTTAAAGATTTTTTAAATTTATTTATCTGACAGACAGAGATCACAAGTAGGCAGAGAGGCAGGCAGAGAGAAAGAGGGGGAAGCAGGCTCCCTGCTGAGCAGAGAGCCCGATGCAGGGCTCGATCCCAGGATCCTGGGATCATGACCCGAACCGAAGGCAGAGGCTTTAACCCACTGAGCCACCCAGGTGCCCCAGCTTCTGAGTTTCTTTTCAGAAGCACTACTACATGTCTAACTATGACTTTAGAAAGATTGTGTAATTTCTGTTAGCCTTAGTCCTGTCCTGTGTCAAAGGGAAATGATAGAACCTCCTGGGGTTCATCTGAGGATGAAATTAGACCTCCTAAGGAATTTAAAACCCACAAGACTTAAAATTATAAAAGGATGTATTAATAGATGAATGGATAGTCTACATGAAGGAAAGGCTGCCTCATATTTCATTTTAAGATCACTTATTTTAAACAACTAAGAACGGTAGCTAGGTCATTTCTTCTCTTCCTCTTTCTAACTTCTCATGAATTAGAAGGATTAGAGTTGTAATTTCATACCTTCCTTTAGGAGAGAAATTCCCACAAAGAAAAGCCCAGAACCAAACATCTTTACTGGTGAAATCTATCAAATACATAAGGAAGAATGAACACCAACAGTTTATAAACTCTTCCAAAGAATATAAATGGGGGCATTGTTGATAAAGCTGCTATAAACCTCAAGGTGCATGTGTCCCTTCGAATCAGTATTTTTGTATTCTTTTGATAAATACCTAGGCATGCAATTGCTGGATTGTAGTGTAGTGCTATTTCTAACTTTTTGAGGAACATCCATACTGTTTTCCAGAGTGGCTGCACCAGTCTGCAATTCCCACCAACAGCTGAAGTTAAAAAATAAAAATAAAAATAAGTGAGAGAATGCTTCCCGGCTCATTCTATGAGGCCAATAATACCCTGATGCCAAAACCAGGCAAAGACTTTATAAGAAAAGAAAGCCTGGGCACCTGGGTGACTCAGTGTGTTAAAGCCTCTGCCTTCGGCTCAGGTCATGATCCCAGAGTCCTGGGATCGAGGCCCACATCGGGCTCTCTGCTCAGCAGGGAGCCTGCTTCCCCCTCTCTCTCTGCCTGCCTCTCTGCCTACTTGTGATCTCTCTCTCTGTCAAATAAATAAATAAAATCTCAAAAAAAAAAAGAGCCTTAGACTAGTATCACTTGTTAAAATAGACTTAACTTGAAAATACAAAATTTAAAATTTAATAAGGATAAGTTGAGCCTCTTTAATCTTTAAAAGATTAAAGATCTTTTTTTTCTGAATACACTCTTACTAAAGATAAAGTTTCTGCTTTTGAGAGGTAACAAATTTAATATTTAAAATTGTCTGGGGGCACCTGGGTAGCTCAGAGAGTTAAGCCTCTGCCTTCAGCTCGGGTCATAATCCCAGCATTCTGGGATCGAGGCCCACATCAGGCTCTCTGCTCAGCAGAGAGCCTGCTTCTCTCTCTCTCTGCCTGCCTGCTTGTGATCTCTCTCTGTCAAATAAATAAATAAAATCTTAAAAAAAAAAGTCTGGATTTGCTAAAACCAATGCGGAATGCATCTGTTTCTGTTAAATAGAATATATTGTGTTCAGCTGAAATCTAATATAAATTATTAAATGTATATAGTAAAATGGAGTATCCTTTGTTTAGAATGTACACTGGAAATAAGTATTGTTAACTAATAGTAGAGTGAAATCTTAGGCCTTTAACAGTTCTTGACCCTTGCCCTGGTCAATATGTTTTCATTTGTCTATTTTCTCTTTTTATTTTCATCAATGTTTTCTTTATGTATCTGTGCCTGTTATTATGCATATACATATTCTGAATCATTACATCTTCCAGAAGAATTAATCTTTTATCATTAGTCATTCTCTCTTAAAATTGTGTTTGTTAAAGTACATGTTGTGTGCTATTAGTCAATACATGGTCATTTTCTTTTGTATTTTCATGTTCTGTATTTTTTCATCCTTTTCAACTTCTCTTAGTCTTGGAATATGTGTATTTATTTTTCAGTTTTTTGAGGTATAACAAAATTGTAAGATATTGAAAATGTGCAATGTGATGATTTGTCATATGTACACATTGTGAAAAGATTCAGCTCACCATGTTAATTCACATATTCAGATCCATCACCTCACGTATTTACCTGTGTGTGTGTGTGTGTGTGTGTGTGTGTGAAGATTTAAATTCCTCTCCCTTGGCATATTTCAGTTATTCAATACAGTGTTACCAATTATAGTCATCATGTTATTCATTAGATTCTCATACTTTATTAATTTTGTAACTGAATGTTTTACTCTTTTACCAACTTCTTTATTTCTGCCACCCAGCCCCTGGCAACCACTTTTCTACTGTTTCTATGTGTTTAACTGTTTTTTTTTTTTTTTTCCTAAAGATTCAACACATAAGTGATACCATGCAGTATTTGTCTTCTCTAACTTGCTTCACTTTGCGTAAAAGTAATTTGTTCCACCCACTCAATGTTTTCATTTTCTTCTTTATTGTTGCTTTTTAAAATCAACAAATACTTTTTTGGGGTACCTGTGTGGCTCACTTGGTTAATCAAGATCCCAGGGTCAAGCCCCTCATCCGGCTCTCTGCTCTGCAGGGAGCCGGATTCCCTTTGTCTCTCCTTTCCTCTGCCTGCCTCTCGGCCTACTTGTGATCTCTGTCAGATGAATAAATAAAATCTTAAAAAAAAAAAAAGAATCAAATACGTTTTCATTTTCTCATTTTTTTCCTATTTGATCCTTTCCCTTATTTATAAATATTGCCATTCCATTTATAACTAACATTCTTCCTTGTTTATAACTTAAAAATATCTCTGTACTGAATGTAATTTATAGTTTCTGGGCATAAGCCATATTTATAAGATCCACTTTTCTATTTATAGTCAAAATTTCATTAAAAGGAATGTAGGGATTTCTACTTGCATGACACAATATCAACCATAATATTGTTTAGAAATCAGAGGTACTCAGAGCCAGATATATGAACAATTTCCATTGACTATGACTTATCAAATGCTCATGAGTTTAATTGAATATAAATTATCAATTGGATGTTATAATTTCAATTCAATATGATCTCAAATGTTATTACTGACTTATTAACATAACTTTTATTATTTTCATTATATCTATTTTCATTTTTGAAACTAAGATGATTAGGTGTCCAAAAATTGTGGAAATAAGTTAAGAACTTGTAGGTATCAATTATCAAAATTTATATCTTAACTTTTCTACCTACAAAGTCTAACTCAACTTTAATCTGACTTCTTAAAATATCGCTAAGGAAGAAAGTAAAAGGACAAAAACTAAATGTTCCGCCTACATAAAAAAATGTTACAAAACATTAAATCTCTCTCAGTTGGAAACACATTTGTGGGAGGAACACTTACAATAGAGTTACACAGACTATTTCCTTTTTCAGTTTAGGTAGAGTTTTTATGAGAATGATGTTCGTAAAAGAGCCAATGAGCCAATAAATGACACTTATGGATGATCAAATACCATAGTGAAGGCAAGGTATTTGATTACGTTAAAACTTATTCTCCAACACACTGGACATTACTCCTACAATAGAAGTTGATGTGGATTTGATGACAAGTTTTTTTTTTTTTTTTAAACCACATGAGAGGTACAAAGTTCAAGTTTTCATTTTTACTAGTACTCTGTCTACATCCTTGCTATTCAGAATGTAACCCATAGGATCAGCAGTGTCATCACCTGGGAATATAGTAGAAATGAAAGTACTAGGCCTCCTCTCAGGCATACGGAATTAGATAATGCATTTAAATATCTGTAAATGATCTTCTAATGCCTGTTACAATATTAGGAATACTGCTCTGGATAAAGACTTCTCAAAACAGTGAAAAAGACAGAAGACTATAAGAATAATATATCTTTGAACATTGACCAAATGGAAAAATAGTTTTGGGACATATTATTTTCTTCTCTTATCTGAAATCTGGTGGTTGTGATTTTATCCTTTAACATTATTCAGTATAAAATCATATAAAAAATTATAAAATCAAGTATGTAAAATATGCTTCCTTCTACAAGTAAATAATCAATGCCAGGAAAAAACACATGGAAGTTACAGAGCAATACATTTAACATTTTAATTACATACAATCAAAATGTCCTTTTCAGAAATCTTTGGAATTCTTAGGCCAAGTGAGATAAAATTTCAAGAATAGGGGCACCTGGGTGGCTCAGTGGGTTAATCCTCTGCCTTCGGTTCAGGTCATGATCTCAGGGTCCTGGGATCGAGCCCTGCATTGGGCTCTCTGCTCGACGGGGAGCCTGCTTCCCCTCTCTCTCTGCCTGCCTCTTTTGCCTACTTGTGATCTCTCTCTCTCTGTCAAATAAATAAATAAAATATTTTTTAAAAAATTCAAGAATATAATTTATTTTAATTGCATGTAAGCATGTCATCTACTTAAGATTTAAAACCTTTATAGTAAAAAAATAAATAATACAACCTTTATAGTCATTGAAACCATGTGCTTGATTTTCAGGAAAACTTCTCAGAAAAAAATGACTTGAAATTACTCTTAAAATGTGTCACGTATGTCTAGCCAGGGCTGATATTCAGCCAGTAAGCGATGCTCATAGCCAGGGTATAATCGTTACTCGCTTTCACACCAAACTGTTTGTTACTAGAGCTTCTGTTTTTAGGGGAAAGGAAGCCTCCCCCCATTTTAAAAAAATCAAACTGCTTTCAAATTGCCTTCTCCCTTCTATTTTCTGCATAAAATGTTACCATCGATCTGTTCCTATTAGAATGTATACTTGATGAAGGAAAGTGTTTCTCTGTTATATTTAGTACTGTAACTTTATGGCATAAAACTTTCAATGAATATTTCTGGAATGAAGGAAATTCTTCCACAGATAATTTGTTTATAACAAACTCAAAACTGAAGTTGAACATGATGAATTATGACATTGTCTGAAACCAACAAGGTCAAATTTAATTTAGTGTCATTTGAAAATATTCCCATTAAAAACATTGAGGTACCATTTTCCACCAATAAAATCAGTGAGCCCTAAATGCTCTTACATCTCTATTAAAGTGCATTCTGTGCTTATTTTATTATGAACTAATGTTATGCTTTTAGAAAGATATATATTCATGATCCAGTTTTTCAACTGTTTCAAGTATTAAATAAGTCAGTTTATAAGACAATTTTTTTTTCTGAATAGCAAAATAGAAAGTTACAAAGATCTAACTACCGGAAAATGGTTAAATCATCTTTAGCTTACCTACTGACAAAGATTAATTGGTGTGACAGATAATGGCCATGATAAGTGTAAGAAATGTTTACGATATTAAGTAAAAAAGAGTGCAAAGTTGCAGTGATCCTGAATGTATCTGCAGGCAAGTATGTGTACTCAAAAAAATACAAAATTGAAATGGAACTAATACCTATGCTAGTTTCTGATTTTCTTTAATGACACTTTTATATTGATGAAAATGAGTAGAGGTGGCAAATACGGGGCATATTTGTAAGCTAAAGGGTACAGTTAGGTTTGTTGTAAATCATGTGCATATAAAAATTTAGCCGAGAAAAATTAATCCAAAGGAAATGAGGACGATATAGAAAATATGATAGTCGATAGTCCTTTTCAAACACTGAAAAACTAACATAGAGAAAGGGGACTTATTAGACAAATAGAGGAATAAAGAGAATTAAAACCAAATGCTGGGAATCAGTGTTAAGATGTTAGTAACAGGGTAATGCTCAGTATAGTGTAAAAAATTTAAAATCTGTCTTTTAAAAATGGAATGGACAAAGTACTAAGTATTCTGTAAATGTGAGTATTTTGTTGTCTTTGGATTATCCTTGTATAGGATGTATTCAGAACAGGTTCTTGCATTTGCTGGAAGCTGGGCTCAAAATACATCAACTTTTATAATCTCTGATTTTACTGGCACTTCTGAGTTTCAGACAAAAGATCCCTGGGGATATAGCAAGACTTGCAGATTCCATGACCAGATTTACTGACCTATAGGAAGTTGGGCAACAAAAAGTTTATCAAAGAATTCTAAAACCAAATGGAAGTTTATAGAAGATTCCAACTGACCCATAATTCCATGAGAGATGAAGCTGAGGTTCAAATATATTAAGTGACATTAAACTTACTCTAAGTCAACAGATATTGTTGTCCATCCATGCAGTAGTTTAAGACATTAGAAACCAAAGGACTCAGAACCTGTTACCTCAGCACCCCACAGACATGCTTTTATGAATATAGTTAATTCAACAAACTAGAAGATTTTTCTTTCTACAGCAGGCTCCATTCTGGGCATGGCAGATGAAGTGGTTAATGACAGTACTCACAGTACTTGTCTTGATGTGGTATGGAGTCTAGACAAATGGCCAGGTATACAGATCTAGAGAGAGTAATTCTAAGCACGACAAGTTGAATTATCCAGTCAGATTATTTGGCACTACATTGCATGTAGCAAAAGCAGTGAACCTATCTAGGAGTGGAGTTGAGGAGGGAGCAGAAAATGTGGGAGAAAACGCCACAGCAAAGGTTTAACAATGAGTGGGCAAATGGCATTTCTGACATACTTAAAGCTTATAAAAGTCTTAATTTTTAAAATTTTTTAGTTCAGGAAATCTATTTAAATGTAAAAATACATTTAAATGTATTTTCCTATGACTCTGCCAAACTTTGGTTCCTTTTTCCTCCCTAATTCACCACTTTATAAATTGTATGAATTCCAGTTATACCTGTCATGCTCCTTGAAAATGTGCCCATGTTCCTAGGATAATATTGGACCTAGAGTGGATTCTTAATAAATGAATGAATACAGAGTGGCATGACTTTTTACTGAGGGAAGTATGCAAAACCATAATGTGTCTATTTCTGTAAATAGAAAAGCTTATTAAAGTTTCACTTTAAAATTTTTTTCTTTAATTCAACTTAATTTTTATTCAAATGTCTGTAATGGTGGCTATTTCACATTAGCCATTCTTACGGTCCTCACATTTTTCAAGATATGCCTTAGATTTAGACCATCGAGTCATCTGCATGTATGTGCAGCTGATGGAAAACACATTTACCTGCCTAATAGGGCCTTTTAGATCCAATGGCCATCTGTTGCTTTAATCTTATGTTGGACCCATGCATTTATTCTTCCCTGGTCTCGTTTCCCAGTATGGTTTATACAACCTTCCCAGTTTGTGATCTTAACACCTCTTCTGTAGCTCTGCCCAAGAATTAGGTCACAGTTCTATTTGGCCCATGGCTTAGGCATCTTTCTATTCCTGTTCCTTGGATAGCTTCTCTGTCTGTACATTACCCTATACTTTTATTACACTGGTTTGGGATGGCTAAGTTTGAGGAAAGAAAGTAAAGGCAGGCATTCCTTTCGTACCTAGAGTAAGTTATATTAAGTATATCTCAATTATTCCTTGAGATGGTCATCACTAGTCTGTTATCAAAATCCTGCATAGGTGTAGGCAATAACACTTTTATTTAAATTCACTTTGGTTTCGATACTCTCAGTGGAAAGAATGACTTTGTCTTCTCTAAGGGGAAACTCATTTCAGACTTACTCATTTTAAGGCAAAGTGATGTCATTCAGAGAGGTCCACAATGTCCGCGCATATTAAGAAAGTAGCAAACAAATATTCCTTCAGTACATCTTTAAACAACCTGCATTAGAAAACCTCTGAGATATAAACTTCTAGAAGATGGATTCACAGCATATGATTTACACATTACCGAGTGTCTGGTTTTTCAAATGTAATTTTCATGCAAAAATGACTTCATACACATTGAGACAGAGGAGAAAATGGTTATCTGTTGAATTCTAGGGACTCTGTTATTGCTCTTTATTCATCATTTAGGAGATGTTATGCAACACTAAAAGAAGGGGATGTGTCATTAATAATGTAGATATAACTGCATAAGGGGGTAGGAATGATTAAGGTCTTAGAATGGCTGAGTTACATTCTTGGATAGTTAAGTGGTGGAGAATCTTATACTTTTGCATGGATGAGTACTTGATATATGGAGTAGGAAGAAAGTGCTTTGGAACCATATATATATCTATTTAAGTTATTTCTACAACTTCACTAGAGCAAGTATCTAATAATTTCACTACCCTTCTGTAGAATTGCTTGACTGTAGTTCTTCCAGAATAACATTTGCACATCATGAAGTACTAAATACTCAGCTAAATTCCTTGAGTTGTATTATACCCTTCAGCTTGAGGAGAATAGGAGGCAGAGTTCAGTGTATTTACCAGCAGAATATATGGGAGGCCTAGAAGGAGGAGTCATGTGTATATGAATATGGAACCAGTCATATGTTTGGTCCCTCCCTTTTTTTTCAAAAGAGCTACATAATATATTCTATTTAAAAGATGAATTTCAAATCACTTTTAATGACATTCTTTACGTGATTTTTTTCTGTTTTGGGGATTGCTATGTAATCACATTTCAGGTTTCTTTTTATAGCTTTATTATAATCTTTACCATACCTCTACAATTAGCATATGGCAAGAGGGAAATGTAGACCTTGAATACAGAGAGTTAACAAATTAAAATTATCCTGGCAAAATCAAAGGACTCTGGAAGTGTTTTAAGAAGACAAGAATGCCTCATTATCCAAAACCTCACAAAGACTGTAGCTATAGCTTTATGATATTAATGCCAGTATAAAAACATGCCAAGAGAAAAAAATGCAAAAGATAACATGATAACACAGACTCATGTCAGAGGGGTGGAATTTTAAAAATGTTCTAAGAACACAGATCAGGGAGAAGATAATTTGGACTAGATGGCTTCAGTATTTAGTCCTCTTGATAGCAAATTTTGGAGATATTTGTATTAAATTCTTACTCTTTTGCCATTATTATTAAACTAACACTCTATGATCGTTGCTAGATAGGGTGGTATTGATACTCATGCCTGATCCTCATATATTTTTTTTCCCTTCCTTCCTTTTTTCCTTCCTACTTACCTACCTCCCTTCCTTCCTTTCATTTTTTCTTTTCTATTGTTTCTTTTTTTTTAAAGATTTATTTATTTATTTATTTATTTGACAGAGATCACAAGTAGGCAGAGAGGCAGACAGAGAGAGAGGGAGGAAGCAGACTCCCCGCTGAGCAGAGAGCCCGATGCGGGGCTCGATCCCAGGACCCTGAGACCATGACCTGAGCCGAAGGCAGAGGCTTTAACCCACTGAGCCCTCCAGGCGCCCTATTGTTTCTTCTTAGTTAATATATTTACATGCAAGAGACATGCTTAGTCTCTTATGAGTAGGTTAGTGCCACTAATTTTCTGAGAATACAGCCCATTCTGGTCCATTGATTAGATAAGGTATGTGTCCTACAGTGGACAGTGTATGTTAGATGATATCAGAATTTTCTATTGGCTTTGCATTATTATAGTAATTACTGTAGAACTCTTCCCTGGTGACTGCTCCTTTTCTATAAGATTTTCTTTTCCAATTTTTTTTTGTGCTCTTCTTCTCTTCCATTCTCCTTCTCTTTTTAGAAGTGGATAAAATATCATAAAGGAAAAATTAAAGTTTTGAGAAGGGTATACAGAAAGGAAAAGACTAAGTGCAATCACGTTGCTTATTTTGCTTTTTAGACTTTTAATTTAAATTCCAGTTAGTTAACATACATTGTAAATTAGTTTTCGGTGTATAATTTAGTAATTCAGCAATTCCATACAACACTCAGTGCTCATCACAAGTGCACTCCTTAATCCTATGTTTATTATAAAACCCCCAACTGTACTGTGTTTTTCCCTTATATAAACTAAAATGATCCTAGTAAAATACCTACTTTTCTGATTTAAAAAACCTGGATACAATTAGGCAGAAGCAATCCCATACAATGAATAACAATATTATGTACGATGGTATAGTTGTCAAAGTATTTCCTAAACATATCTACTTAGATCTGGATTTTTCCCCTGTGGAATAGGAAAGAAAATTATCTTACCATTTTACAGTTGAGGAAACAGTCTTAGGAGGGAAACTATTTTCCCAAGTGCATCAAGGAAGCCTGCTCTATAGAATTTATGGATGTCTTAATCCTAGCAAGATCCTTATCTTCTTGCCATACATTTCTACCTACTGAGAATCTAGAATTCATATTTTAAAAAGTAGATTATGTATTGAAAATAAGAAAACAAAACTTTCTCCTTTCTAACAATCAGTAGTTCATGAGTTAATTTCAGCTAAGTCATTGTAGAACACTGTCTGGACCAGCCAACCAACTGGGGCCAGAGAAACTAACCTAGAGATGGACCATATGTGTGATGAAAATGACTCCAGGTCAAACATCTGTTTTTTCAGACAGCCTGATAAACACCATCTGTGGAATTGCTTTTTGAATTACAAGGATAAGGTTGCAACATATATATGCAATGTGAAGTTATGTATGTTTATGTAAAACTATCTAAGGATAGAGATTATACGTTAAGTCATATTGTGGCTTGTAATTCCTGTGGATATTAATATTGATGGGGACAGATACATTAGTTGATAATCATGCAATATTTTTAATGTAAGGGTTTATTTGAACAAGGTTCATACTCCACTCTGAGGAAATACTATGTATTTATTGCTAAGAACTAATAAAAAAGATGAAATGCTATAATACCATAATAACACTAACCTAATGAAGTAATTTTTGTTTGGCGACTCCCAGGCAAAAACTCAAAAATTTTCTTTCATTCTTTAAATTTCTTTTTCTAAATTATAGGTTTATTTTTCAGACATCCCTACCAACTGGTGTTGGTAGACCGCTCTCAAAGAAATTTGTCTACATAATTAATAGTATCTTTCTAATGCAGCACATTTGCTTACTCAGGGTATCGGAAGTAAACAAGAGCAGAATGTGCCTCTTGAAAAACAAACTGCTTTGGCTCCTTACTATATTTAGATTAATTATCACAGATGTGATAGTAGAGATTGGAAATCTGACCAACAGAAAACAGAGCAAAAAGAATGAATTAAGAGCTTTTGGACAAGAGAAGGACCCCCCCCATGCAAAAATGAAACTTTTTATGAATGCTCTCCCTAGATGTTTCTGGTTGAGTACATCATTTAAATAGTTTTCCCTCTGTTGTCTCCAATCCCTTTTAGTGGTTTTGGGAATTCATTTAGATAATTCTGGTGTTGTAGGTGACAATAGTGCCTTTCCATGCCTTCTTTGGGATTAATATAAATACAGGTTTAACACAGTGCTGGGAGAGAACATGATGTTGAAGGTCTGGCTCATATTGGTCAGATCCAGAAGGAGAATAAAAAGATAAACAGTAAAATACTTAGATAGCTCTTATTGCAGAGATTAAAAACAAAACAAAACAAAACAGGGGTGCCTGGGTGGTTCATTGGGTTAAGCCACTGCCTGCAGCTCAGGTCATGATCTCAGAGTCCTGGAATCGAGTCTCGCATCTGGCTCTGTGCTCAGTGGGGAGACTGCTTCACTCTCTCTCTGCCTGCCTCTCTGCCTACTTGTGATCTCTCTTTGTCAAATAAATAAATAAAATCTTAAAATAAAGCAAAACAGAAACCACCTTTACTTCTGAGGCTGGATGAACTGTAAGTAATTGCACATAGATGTTGAGATTCCATTTCAACAAGCAAATAAGACTTAATATAACAGAGCAGTTAATTCCTCTTAGATCAAAACAAGAATCAAATGTAAATGAACAGAATAAAGAATACCAGGAATTTCAAGGAAAAAACCTACATTGGAATTTGTACATTGTAAGAGCCACATTTAATACTTCTCTGTGCATGTGAGCAGTATGTAACCATCTCTCTGCTCACATGCACAGAGAGATGGTTACATACCCAAATTTTGTAGTAAGTATAATGTTCTCAGTATAAGAGCACAGTGTATAAATATGATTTAGATGAATTATTAGTATGTATCTTTAATTGGATCAAATAATATACTGACTGCTGTTCATAAAACTTCTAAATTAAGTTTAGCTAAGAAAAGATGTTTGAATATTTATTAACAAAAGTTAATCAGCATATACATCATTCAAGATTAATGTTCACAGGTATACTGCATAGGTGAAATTATCAATCATATATTAAGAAAGCTTATCCAACAATTAGAAGCTACAGTTAATAAAAATACTGCCATTCATTTATGTAGGTTACATGGGTAAAGGATGATAATGGATGTAAATAGATACTTGTAAGGCAATAATTCATTATATTATTCTGGTAGTAATTTTGTGAATATATTGATGTTTTCAGGAAATATAAAGCCTTGACTATAGATGTCAATTCATGGAAATGTTAGCTAGAACTTGGTTGATGACTGAGTGGGTTGTTGAAACAAAATGGAGATGGAACCACCAGATAGTATTAGACTAGAACAAGAGAAGAAAATAAACTAGAGCAGAATTAATATAGAAGTCAAGTTACATTAAATTTTTATGGTTTAAGAAAAGCAGAAGCTACAAGACTGTAAGGCACAGAATCTAAAGGAAACCTGTTTCTTGTCCAAAAACAATAGCACCCAGATTTCTTATGAACATTCAAGGTAGGTCTTTAAAGACATGAAATTTACCCCTGGGGAAAATAATACATTATATGTTAATAAAAAATAAGTGGAAAGGGGGAAATATTATTTAGAACTATTAATAAAAGAATTATGACTTTATTTAAAGATGGACACACAAATTTCCAAATAAATGAAAAAAGTATACTCTCTACATGAAAATAAATAAATAAATAACTAACTAAATAAATAAATAAATAATAAAGACCTCTGTTTTGATGGGAAATACATGAGCCTGCTCTTTTGGCTTGGTAAAAAATTAAATGCTGTGATAACCTGCTAGAAAACATAGGGATGATTCTTTTATTTTTCAGCCCACATTTATGATTTTCACTGTTTCCTCAAGTTTCCTCCTTGGGATTACTCATACACTTATCTGCCATTATTAATTACAGCAGGCAATAATATTGTCTATTAGTAATCAGAATAATATTGCTTCTTAGTGTTAGAAACAGGTCTTCTTTACCTTTGTATTTTCCATTTTATACCAACATACAAATGCAAACATGATTATGTACCCACACACCTTTGAGTGATGTTTTTCAATAGAGGTGCCTAATATATATTTGATAAGTGTAAAAATAATGAATACATTAAGTTTAATAATTTAAAAATAGGTATCTAAAATATATTTCATGATTCTAATTCAACTGAAATATTTTGAATCTTCTCCATACTAACATGTGTTTTAAAAAACAAAGGATGACGTAAAGGCTTTTCTTTTTTTTTGCCATGTGATTTTTCTTCTGAGTGTTTTATAATCTTTAATCTTTTAATATTCATTGCAACCATATTGGGTAGATACTACTGCCATTCCCATTTTGCAAATGAAGAAACTGGGACACAGCAAGTTTTGTAATTTTGCAAGGTCACAAAACTAGAAAGTTGTAAAGCTTGCATTTGGTGACATATTTGGCTCTAGAGTCCAAGTTCTTAAAATTCATACTAGACTGAAATTAGTTTATGGTAAGCTTTATAAAGGACTAATAATATCAGTCTTGTTATTTCTTTTTATTCAGCATTTAGCACAGTCTTGAATAAATATTAAAATGACCTATTTAGTAAAGGAAGCTATTAAAAAATTAAAAAATACCTTTTAAAGGAAAAACAAAGTGAAGTATATGTTAAGAAATAGAAAACAGGAAGAGCATGATCTCAAAAATAGTTCTTTATTTTTATAATAAGTACCCCAGCTAAGCTCATCTTAAAGTAGTATTGCACATACCTATATGAAAATAAAATAAACAGAAAAATGTGAAAATCCAAAACCACAAAAGCAATAACATTGAGTGAACCTCCCAATTTCTTTAAAAGTATGTCACATTGTCTTTAAAGCCATGGGAATAGTTATGAAAATGAAATTTGCAACTAAGTCCTATGCTTGATTAATTTAAAAAAAGGTCAAAAGAATTATTTCAATATGAGTTGCTTTATAATGTTTTCACTAGGGAAAATGATATCAAAGCAACACTAGTTTAGAAGTGCTAATATAGAGGGTACATTTAGCATTTTACT
Organism: Taxidea taxus jeffersonii; assembly: GCA_003697995.1. Lineage (NCBI taxonomy): Eukaryota > Metazoa > Chordata > Mammalia > Carnivora > Mustelidae > Taxidea > Taxidea taxus. The sequence goes on from RCUC01148037.1 coordinate 68,790, forward strand.
TTGTAATGCATATTTTCTATGAAAGTAATTCAAGTGTATAAAATAACCACATGTAGTTTTTATCTTTGTGGTGATGATAAATGATATTTATCCTTTTTAATTCTGTAGAGTCATGCGATTATTTGTAAATATGTTATACTTTGAAAATTTTATCCTACTTAGTTTGCATTTATAAAACTAATGCTTTATAACAATTGAGACTTATTTTCTTAGAATGTTATATTTGTTATATTTCATGATATTGCCTGTAGGTATTAAGGAATAGCTTATCAAAATATTCCAAAGACACATATTAAAGTTTTTTTTTTTTCACTGTTTCTAAAAGCAAATATTAGAAAAGGAATTTTGGCTGTTTCTATTGCATACTACATATTATTTTGAGATTTTTGGATAAAATTTTTTTGAATATTAGTAAATATTGGAAAAGAACAGATTTCAATATAAAATATTAGAATGTAAGAACTTTGGAACTCTGTCTACCTAATATCCAAAGACTTTATGAGACAGAAAAATGTTCTGAAAAATTTTAGGGACAGTTATCTTCCTTATATCATCTGCATTTTTATTTCAAATTCATATTCTTTATTTGAACTTCATGTCCAGCCATTACAAGTACTGCTTCTTTGAACAAAGACCTATCAAATGTATATGTTCCTCCTGAAACTGTTTGAATCTGGGGGCTCTTGTGATGAAAAAAAATGAAGTCCTGCTCTCATTGACTAACATTCTGCTAAGGAGAGATAAAAATAAACATGAGTAGTAAGTGCTTTGAGGGAAAATAGAGCATATTTAGGAGCTACTGTTGGGTATAAAAGGGCGCTCCTTAGACTACTAAGAAAACGTCTCTGTAAGATAACATTTGAATTCGTACCTGAATGACATAAGGATGCAAAATACACATTAATCTAAAAGATGAGCATTCTCTGTTGAGGGAGTAACAGGTTCTAAGCCCCATAGATACATATTTGCTTGGGTTGTGTAAGAGACCTCAAGGAGACCGGTGTGATAGGAGAAAGTTAGATGAGGGAGCAAAATAGAGGAGGTACTTAGAAGTCAGTTGCAAGATAACTTTGGGCCTACCTTGCTTTATTAAAAAAACTTCTTGGAAATAAATTCAAACTCACAAGAAAGTGACAAAAATAAAAATAGTAGAAAGAACAGCTTTATAATCTTTATTCAGACTAACGTATTATCAACATTTAAGGCCATTTGCTTTATGTGTCCTGCCTGTGGGTGCGCGAGTGTGTATTTTCTTCTAAGCTATTTGAAGATAAGTTAAAAACACCATTGATCTTTGTCCTTATTCTTCAATGTATATTTCCTTAGGGATATTTTCTTTCATAACCAGAGTGCAGTTTTCAATTTCAATGTATTTAACATTGATATTATACTGTAATCTGTTTATATTCCATTTTGTCAGTTGACACAATTATATTAATCACTGACTTTTTTTGGTCTCCAGGACAGAATCAGACACACTCTCACGTATTGCATTTAGTGGTCATCCTTCTGTAGTTTCTTTTAATCTGAAATAGCTTCTGCAGACTTTTGTTAGCTTTTATGATATTATTTTTAAGAATATAGTCTTCCCAGCTTCTGCCCTTTTAAGAAATAGATTATTTACCATACTGGGTTTATCCTGGTTAGATTGAAATTTCAGGTGGAATGCCACCTGGTGAGATTTGGTTCTTCAGGATTCTGCATCTGGAGACCCATCATGTACATGAGTCTCTTACTACTGATGCCAGTTTTGATTACTTAGGCAAGGTTCTGTCTGATTCTCTACTGCATATTTACTATTATTTCCCCCCTTGCAATTAGTAAATAGTCTGTTGGGAGGCACTTTCAGACCATGCAAATATCTTGCTCTTCCTCAAATTCTCCTACTGTTATATGCAACAATATGTGTGGATTTAAAAAAGAAGTAAAAGAAGACAAACATTAAAAAAAAACTACATGCTTGATTACACTTCTACGTAGCTCCAGAACAGGAAAAACTAAACTATGGTAATAGAAACCATATAATATTTGCCCATGGAAAACAAAGATTGGAGTTAGGCATAAAGGCAGTTCCTGAGCTGATGGAAGCAATTAATATCTTTTATTGTGTATCGATTATGTAGATACATGTTTGTCAAAACTTAACAAAGACTATACTGGAGATTTTAAAATATAATTTATATAATATAAATATATATATGTATATTATATGTATAAATTTAGCTGCATGCAAATTTTGTGTTAATACATAACTGCAAGATATAAACAGAATTGTATCAATAGCATTACCATGATTTCCAAAAAAGCCATATATTTATTTTTTAGTGATTTCTTTGAGTGATCTGCTAAAGTAGCTAAAAGAGCAGATAAATCTAAGAAGCAAAAAATATTGTTGATATTCCACAAAAAATATTCTAAATAATGATTTATTCTTGAGTGCTAGTTTGTGGGATATAGGGTAGTACTTTGGGATTTCAGGGGACTAGAAGATCAATAGAGGCTGTAATTGCTAATAATAGCATTTCATTTCCTAGCATTTCATAAATAATAGCATTTCATTTCCTTCTTCTGATGTAGAAGAAGGAAATGAAATGCCTGCCTGAAACAACCAAATAAAAATCAAAAGGAATGGAAAAAATGTTGATGTTAACAAGTAATTTTAAAAAATGAGTTAAAAGCATACTTGAGCAAATATGCAATATTGTATCTATAAATAGTAAGTTAGCTGTAACATTTTATGTAAATGCCCCTTACCAGATTTATTTTTCTTCCATACTTGCATTTCTATTTTTTTTTTTAATCAGGAAAGGGTGTTACTATTTGTCATAATGTTTTTCTGCATCTATTGCATATTTTCTCCTTCTCTTATTTTACTGTGGTGAATTATAGGTTGACTTATAAAAATGTTAAAAACTCATATTTCTGCATTAACCTTAATTGATCATAATGTATAATTCTTTTAATATATTATACCACTTAATTTAATTATTTTAAATTATTATAATTTAATTATTTTAGAGATCATAAAAAACTAAAGCAAAACAATAATCTGTATTGTAGAGTTTATTTTTATTTATTTTTCATTTATTTTTTATTTTTTTTAAAGATTTTATTTATTTATTTGACAGTCAGAGGTCACAGGTTGGCAGAGAGGCAGGCATAGAGTGGGGGGAGCAGGCTCCCCGCTGAGCAGAGAGCCTGATACGGGGCTTGATCCCAGGACCCTGAGATCATGACCTGAGCTGAAGGCAGAGGCTTAACCCACTGAGCCACCCAGGTGCCCCATGGAGTTTATTTTTAGAAGTAAAATGCATTTCACCAATAATAGCATAGAGAGAAAATAATACAATTTTAAAAAGGCTGTCTTCACGTATTTTCTAGTTCTATTGTCCTTAGTTCCTTAATTATATCTGAGTTTTATATAATTTTTCTTAAGCCTGAAGGACCTCCTTTAGCATTTCTTATAGTTTCCATCTCATGTCAACAAATATTTTCACTGTCAGCCTTATCATCACCCTTATTTTTGAAGAATATATATATATATATATATATATACACATACATATGTATGTATATATATTTACATGGGACTCAGAATTGACAGTTTTTCCTTTATACTTTAAAGATGTTATTCAACTGCAAAATTATCTCCACTGTTTCTGGTGAAAATTTAGCAACCATTCATACTCTCATTCTTTTATAATTGCATGTTTCTTTTTTTTCTGGCTAAGTTTAAAATTTTCACTTTCATCTTTGGTTTTCTACAATTTACCTATAATGAGCTTCAATGTGATTTTCTCGAATTCATCATACTTGGACTTCACTGAGTTTCTTGGATCGGTAGGTTGATAATTTTAAAGAAATTTAGTTGTATTTGGGCTATTACTTCTGATAAATGTGTTTTGTTTTGCATTTCATTCTCTCTCCTTTTCTTATTGAATTCCAATTACACATAGATCTCTTGATTTGCTTACATATTACTAGGGAAAAAATAAAAAATCCCCAAACCCCAAAACTTCATCTCTTTTCTTCAAGATAAGTAATTTCTATTATTTGTTTTTATTTTTACTTTGTTTTCTACAATATCCAATCTGCTTAAGACCCACTAATAAATTATTCATCATAGTCTAAGTTTCAGTTGTAAGGTTTCAGATTCATTCTGTTTTGTAGTTTTTAAAGGACTTACTAATTCCAGTACTACGCATTCTTTGGTTTGTTTCTACTGAATGTTATTTCCTTTGATTAAATCACATTTCTCTGCTTCCTTGTATATCCAGCTTTTTAAAAAAAGTTATGGTAGATTATGAATAATAGGCTGTAGTGGATTTATATTATGTTAGATTTTTAAAAAATTGTACTGAGTTTTGGTCTTCCAAAGAAATTATGATATATCATTTAAAGCTCTTCAGAGTTTGTTTTTTTTTTTCCCCTGGAGGGTGTTTCTATTTTAGTTTCTCCTTATTTCTAGGGAGCCCTTTTATATTATGGCTTGGGTCTTTTAAGTCTTGGCCTTCTTTGGGTCTCCACTATTTTCCTGAAGGTCTTGGTGAAGTTTCTTCACTGTTGTTGAACTTAAACTCCAATGATTACATGATATCTGATATTTTTGTTCATTTCTCAGTCCTTCATTAACTACTCTCTGTGAAACTTGTAGACTCTTGCCCTGCACATGTACATTGTAAGTCTTGAACAATATTCCAGGGAAACTCCCATTCAAAAATTTAGGACCTGTTTCTCAAACTACACTGCCCTTCCAGCATCTCTCTCCTTTTAAGTCCTCTGCCTGCAATTCCAACCACATCCTCAATCTCCAAATCTCATCTCTGGCTTCCTCAGTTTATCAAGTGTCAAATGCTTTTTGCTAGTGCTCCAACTTCATGTGCCAAAAGTTCAGACAAAAGTAAGTCTCACTTCATATATATTTTTTTTCTTTCAAGGATTGTGATCTTTCAAATACTGTCATTCAACTCCTAAAAACATTGTCTTATATATTTTGTTCACTTTTATAGATATTTTGGTAGGAGAGCACAAATCTGGAAACATTTATTCTTTCATCTTTTTTTTTGAAACTTGCTCAATTTTTGAAATTCCAAAAATATGTGTTTACTGTCACAATTGAAAAGATAGAATCAGAGTTAGAACTGTTGCTAGAATCTCCTTATCTCATTCCTTGTTCAAGCTTATCAGTGTTAATGACATTACATGAAACTTTCTGTTACATATCTCATTGACCAGATGGGCATATTTTTTTGACATAGACATAAATTAGTTAAGAATTTGTCTTCTTTTTGTATACAAGCTTAATGTGCATATAACTTAGGTAGTTTTTAACACTATTCAGTGTATCATGTACATCACTCTTGGGTAATACTTAGGAATCTATTTTATTGTGTGACTGAATCATAATTCAATTATTTCCTTATGGATAAAAATTTTAGATTGTTGTCACTACAAAATATATTCATTAAACATCTTGTTCTTGTTGCTTTTTCTCTGTATGCTAGGTTCCTTTATGTGGGTTTGCTGGGTCAAAGGGAAAAAACGTTTTAAGGTATTTTTGGATTACTTTCTGAAAACATAAGCAATTCCCTTCTACATTCAGCAATATCTGGGAATGTTAGTTTCCCTACCTCCTTGTCAAAATTCATTTAGAAATTGAATATATGTTTTTCTTATGAAATTTATTTTGAAAAGTATTTATAGAATCTAAGCTTGACTGAGGTAGATTAAAATACTGTTCCAAGTGTAGGAAATTGTTATTAAAATCCTATATAAATAATCCCACAGCTACATAAGAACATTTGAAAGATTTCATAGACTAATCAATAGTGACTGACATCACAAAAGTGTGTAAGACAAAAAAGAAAAGTGAACATAATAAGATTTATCAAGGCTTCCTTTCTGTTTTACATATGGTTGCATTATCCCATTTAATGTTGGAAATGTAATTTTAGTGTGAAATTGATTCATTGACATATTTACTTGAGAGTAAACAACTTTCAGAAAAGATCTGCAGTCATGAGTTAATGACCCAAAGTCTCACTGAAATTATTTTACCTTCATTTGAGTGTCCATTTAGAAGATAATGATTTTTCCCAAGGTCGGCTGCAATTAATTTGAAGACACTTCCATTTTGATTAGCAATTTCACTGACATCATTAACAACAAATTGTTTCACCAGTCTAAGAAAGGTTAAATCTACAAATCTGTTAAGTTCTGAGGAAAAACTTGAGTCTCTCTTATTAATATTTAGCTTCCTCTGTCTTTCCATACAAGAGAAGAAAATATATGAAACTCCTGAAATCTATGTCAGCCACTTCTTAGGTTTAATTTTGAAACTGATCAATCAAACCATGTCAGAGTTTTACCTTTCCCCTGAAGCTCAAAACAGAAGTCATTAAATTTTGTTGTCAGTCACAAGCAAGCCAATCTGTCAACAAGTACAGATCAGTGAACTTCTCATATGCTTCTCTAAAACTATGAAAATGTTATTTTATAAAGAACATAAGAGTTTGTGCTATGGTTCTGTATATCATGGCATGTTTATGTGAATATTATATTTTTTTGTTTTTTAAAGATTTTATTTATTTGACAAAGAGAGAGATCACAAGTAGGCAGAGAGGCAGGCGGGTGGGGGAGCGGGCTCTCTGCTGAGCAAAGAGCCCAATGAGGGGCTCCAACCCAGGACTCTGAGATCCTGACCCAAGCTGAAGGCAGAGGCTTAACGCCCTCAGCCACCTTTTGTGAACATTTTAAGAGTGTGTTCACACTACAGGTGTCTAAACTATCTGGTTCATAGAATTTCCCTTAGTTTCATGTCATTTTAACATCACCTCTTTAGATACAGAATTCTGCACTATTTCAAGAGCTCTAGGCGCTCAGAAATTTATTTCACTTTAAGATGCCCCCCAAAACCCCCAGACATTTAATCTCCATGTTTTAAACTGAAAATATATTTTAACATTTTGTTTGAATAACATTTTATTATTTTCTGTGCTATATACATCATACACAATCAAGTTAGTGTGAACATATCTTTATTAAACCATCCAATTACCATAGCATTTCCAAGCATTCCTCCAAATTTTTCTGAATCAAATTGCTTCATAGGCTGAAAGAATCAAATTAAGATATTGTAGGAATTTTTTGTTTTGTTTTGTTTTGTAGGAAGAGTTACTGTATGTAAAAGTTTGAAGGTCGAGGGGGAAGGAGACAAGGATGGTCCCTAGAAATGTTTTCTTGATTAAAAGGTGGATGATGCAGGGGCACCTAGTTGGCCCAGTCATTTAAATGTCTGCCTTCAGTTCAGGTCATGATCCTAGAGTCCTGGGATTGAGCCCTGCTTTGGCCTCCCTGCTCAGTGAGGAGTCTGCTTTTCCCTCTGCTCCTCAACCCATTTTCATTCCCTCTCCCACTCTCTCTCTCTTTCAAATAAATAAAATCTGAATAAGTAAGTAAGTAAATAAAGGTAGATGATTCAGAAGATCAGAGATTGTACCTATACCATATTAAAAAATAAAATTATGTCTCTAGATTTTTCAATAAATGTATGGTGCTGGTAGCAATACCATATTCCAGTCACCAAAGAATTGACTAGAGGTTGGGGTCAAGGAGCTAATATAAATGTACAAAATGGCCTACAACTGTTCTTCAGTTACACATGGCAGTAGGCAGGTAAAATTAAATGTAAATACATTTTTAAGTGAGAAATTTCTTTTTCTTTTT
>RCUC01148039.1:0-19210 GCA_003697995.1 Taxidea taxus jeffersonii
GATGGGTTTTGTTTTTTTATCCATTCTGAAACCCTGTGTCTTTTGATTGGGGCATTTAGCCCATTTACATTCAGGGTAACTATTGAGAGATATGAGTTTAGTGCCATTGTATTGCCTGTATGGTGATTGTTACTGTATAATGTCTCTGTTCCTTTCTGGTAATACTTTCAGGGTCTCTCTTTGCTTAGAGGACCCCTTTCAATATTTCCTGTAGAGCTGGTTTGGTGTTTACAAACTCTTTCAGTTTTTGTTTGTCCTGGAAGCTTTTATCTCTCCTTCTATTTTCAATGATAACCTAGCTGGATAAAGTATTCTTGGCTGCATGTTTTTCTCGTTTAGTGCTCTGAATATATCATGCCAGTTCTTTCTGGCCTGCCAGGACTCTGTGGATAAGTCTGCTGCCAATCTAATATTTTTATCATTGTATGTTACAGACTTCTTGTCCCGTGCTGCTTTCAGGATTTTCTCTTTGTCGCTAAGACTTGTAAATTTTACTATTAGATGGAGGGGTGTGGGCCGATTCCTATTGATTTTGAGGGGTGTTCTCTGCACCTCCTGGATTTTGATGCTTGTTCCCCTTGCTATATTAGGGAAATTCTCTACAATAATCCTCTCCAGTATACCTTCTGCTCCTATTTCTCTTTCTTCTTCTTCTGGAATCCCAATTATTCTAATGTTGTTTCGTCTTATGGCATCACTTATCTCTCGAATTCTCCCCTCGTGGTCCAGTAGTTGTTTGTCTCTCTTTTGTTCAGCTTCTTTATTCTCTGTCATTTGGTCTTCTATATCACTAATTCTTTCTTCTGCCTCATTTATCCTAGCAGTAAGAGCCTCCATTTTTTATTGCACCTCATTAATAGCTTTTTTTATTTCAACTTGATTAGACTTTAGTTCTTTTATTTCTCCAGAAAGGGCTTTTATTTCTCCTGACAGGGTTTCTCTAATATCTTCCATGCCTTTTTCGAGCCCGGCTAGAACCTTGAGAATCGTCATCCTGAATTCCAGATCTGACATATTACCAATGTCTGTATTGATTAGGTCCCTAGCCTTCGGTCCTGTCTCCTGCTCTTTTTTTTGTGGTGAGTTTTTCCACCTTGTCATTTTGTCCAGATAAGAATCCACTGTTCCCCTTGTTAAGTGAACTTGGTCTTGGCTGGATTTCTTTGATCTTCTGGGGGGAGGGGCCTGTTGTAGTGATTCTCAGGTGTCTTTGCCCTAGGCGGAGTTGCACCGCCCTTACCAGGGGCCGGGCTAAGTAATCCTCTCAGGTTCGCTTTCGGGAGCTTTTGTTCCCTGAACGCTTTCCGTATAGTTCCGGAGGTCAGGAATGACAGCGGCGGCCTCCCAATCTCCGGTTCATTGGAGCCGAGAGCTAGGGGCCTCAGTCTTCAGTGCGCCTTCACAGAAAAGCGTTTAATCCCTCCGGTCTCCCCAGCCCCCGTTTGCGCTCAGAGACCACGCTCGGAGAAAATCGTGCGTAATCAGTCCCGTCTCACTGGCTTCTGGGAGCGCTCCGAGCTCACCCAGCCTGTGACCAAGCGTCTCTGTCTCTGGCAGAATCCCACCTGGAGTCTCCGAACCCCGTAGATCCCTGAGCTCTCCCAAGTCGGAGTCTCCCCGGATCTTGTGGGGACCCCTTGCACAGAGCACCGGCCCGTGCCACAGAGCACCGGTCCGTGTCACAGACCACTAGGAAACCTCTGCTCTGTCTCCGCAGCCGGCTTCCCCGCTCTAATACCTGTGAGCCCTGAGACACTCAGACACCCCCGATCCTTCTGTGACCCCGCGGGACCTGAGTCCACGTTGTCCCCGTGAGATCTTCACCCCAGTTTAGCCTCTGGAGCGATGTCCCTCCGTGGAGCAGACTTTTAAAAGTCCTGATTTTGTGCTCCGCCGCTTGCCGGGAGCCGGCCCCTCCCCCTGGGGTCTATCTTCCCGTCGCGTTGGATTCCCGTCGCGTTGGGTTCACTTCTCCGCTGGTCCTACCTTTCAGAAAGTGGTCGATTTTCTGTCTCTAGAATTGTTGTTTTTCTTCTCTTCGATCTCCTGTTGGATTTGTAGGTGTTCGGAATGGTTTGATAGGCTATCTAGCTGATCTCCTGCTGCCTGATGTCGTCTCAGCCTGCTACTTCTCCGCCATCTTGACTCCTCTCAAGATGGAATTTTTTAAAAAGATTTTAGTTATTTATTGACAGAGAGATAGAGCACAAGTAGGCAGAGTGGCAGGCAAAGGGAGAGGGAGAAGCAGGCTCTCCGCTGAGCAGGGAGCCCAATGCAGGGCTTGAGCGAGTATCATGTTTTCTTTTTTCATTCTCTTAAGTTTCCTTGGAGTTCCTCTGAAGTTCCAGAATAAGAAATTCATGCCTATTTATGAAAAATTCATAATTTTACCTGTATTACAGAGGCCTTTATGTCCCTCTGACTCTCCTGGGAATCAGATATAGAGTAAGCAGTTCCTAGCTCCCCCACACTCCTTGAGCAAAATATTTTCGAGACAGTTATCCAACCCAGTCAACTAATTTCAGTTTTTTGTATTGATTTGAAATAAAAGGATACAAGGATAATCTCTTAGCTACTGATTGATAAAAATCAATCAGTAGCTAAGAGATTTGTGAGAGCCAGTATCTATCTGCTTTCCCATCTGCAAAAAGTCTTGATTTCAAATGTTTTTCACTAAAAACATGGAATCTTAACACACACTGTCTGGGTATGAATATTCATCATCCCACTGGCTACATATTTAACTGTCTGTACCTCAGTCTCCTCATATATGAATTGAAAATAAAAATAACAATTTCATAGGGTTGTTCTGAAGATTAAATAGATTAATACTCTCAAAGCACATAGAATAGTGCCTGACACAAAATAAGTACTATAAAATTCTTAGTTTCTTTTTTAAAGAGTTTATTTATTTATTTGAGAGAGCAGGAACAGGGGGAGGGGCAAAGGGGGAGAGAGAAGCAGATTCCCCACTGAGCCAAGAACCTACAGGGTGCTCTATCCCAGGACACCGAGATCATGACTTGAGCCCAAGGCAGACACTTAGCCAACTGAGCCACCCAGGTGCCCCAAGTTGTTAGTTTCTACCCATTTTGTCCCAATTGGTTTGCTCTTTGTATTTCTCCTTATTTTTTTATGGGCACTTCATTCCCACTCTCAGGCTTAACTTGGAAATGATAAAGTTTTTCTTTATTACATCAAGACAAAATGTTAATGTTGGATCCCTCTTTAGGTAGAGGCCTCTTGACTACATTAAACCTAGTACAAGGTTTGCAACTTTCTGAAATGTTGAGTTGGCTGTTGTGATGGCTGTTTTCAGAAATAGCACGGAGATAATCAGTGTCAGGATTTGAACCCAACCTATCTACTGAGGAGCTCCCAAGAGCTGTGAAATCCAGACCATAGCCATGTCCTAAGTGCTGAAGAAATTTTTTCCTCACTCCCCCCCCAGCCCAGGAGGAACCCAGGCATATCTTCCACTAAATAGCTGCAGAAAAATGATATTTTGTACATGGCTCTGGAAGTGTTACAACTGAAAATAACATTTTAACCCTGTGGCTAAAAAATGTAATTTGTATTACAGTCTACAACATGCTCTCATTACAAAAGCAAATTTTAAATTAAACCAATAAAAATCAATAATTATTCATTAATTGCATGTCAGCTATACTTCAATTAAGAATAAAAAATTTAATAATTATTCATGAAGGACATAATAGTGACAACTCACATTTATAGATTTTAAATTTTGCCAAAATATTTCAGGAATATTATCTTGTATGTTCCTCATGAAAACCTAATAAAATGTGCATTATCTTCATTTATAAATAAGAAGTTGAGGCTTAAAGAGTCCAACTTACCTAAAATAACATGGCTAATAGTGGAGTGCCCTTTCGACACGGGCCCTCTGGCTTCAAATACAGTGCATTTTATTCTCTGACTTGGTGCTGAGCACTGTGAAGTAAGCACAGAAGTGAAAATGAGAATCTCTACATTTGAGAAACTCATAGCCTAATTGGGAAACAAACTGATATGTTAGATAACAAGATTATTAATAAAACAATGCAGACTTTGATGATGTATGATTTTATAAATGTATTTGTAGGTGGGGATATTAAATTCTTAGTGGATTTCTGGAGAGAACCACCACCAGTGGAGAATGGCACTCTTGCTTATACCTTCTCTTCAGTTTCCTGAAAAGGCCCTATGACCCATTTCTGCTTACCACAAGAAAACCTGGGAAAACCAAGGTCATCCGTAAGACAGCACCTTATACATATCCAGAAAGGAGATTAGGAGGCATTTATATAGTTCACTAAATATTTTAATAAATATACTAGGATACTAAATATATTAGTAAGCATAAACCCAGCTTACTAAATATTTTTAATAAATATTACATACTACAACAAGTGGTCTAAAAGAAATTTAATAGCATGCATGCTTTCCTAGAGAATAACAATGAAGAATCTTAATTTAGAAAACATTTCTTTTTCCTCTGACCATTACATGTTTGGCTTCTACTCATCTTATCTGGGCAATTTAAATGTTACCTCCTTAAAAAGGACTACCAAAATGATCCCTAAAAAATAAAAAATAAATTTAAAAAATTTTTAATAAAATTAAAGGTTTTTTTTCTAATTATGATCCCCACTGTTATTCTCCAATAAAGCATTCTATTTATTCCTGACAATCAGAGGAAAGAGAAACAGTGGGTATAAATGTCATTAGAAGAGTAAAAGCTTTTGCTGGTCAAAACCACAATGAGATACCATACCTCACACCAGTCAGAATGGCTAAAATTAACAAGCCAGGAAATGACAGATGTTGGTGAGGATGCAGAGAAAGAGATGTTGGTGGGAATGTAAGCTGGTGCAACCACTCTAGAAAACAGCATGGAGGTTCCTCAAAAAGTTGACAATAGAGCTACCTTATGATCCAGCAATCACACTACTGAGTATTTACCCTAAAGATACAAATGTAGTGATCCAAAGGGGCATGTGCACCCAAATGTTTATAGCAGCAATATCCACAATAGCCAAACTATGGAAAGAACCTAGATCCATTCAACAGATGAACGGAGAAAGGAGATGTGGTATATATATACAACGGAATACTATGCAGCCATCAAAAGAAATGAAATCTTGCCATTCATGATGACGTGGATGGAACTAGAGGGTATTATGCTGAGCGAAATAAGTCAATCAGAGAAAGATAATTATCATATGATCTCTCTGATGTGAGGAATTTGAGAGGCAGGGCAGGAGGTCGTGGGGAGTAGGGAAAGAAAAAATGAAACAAGATGGGATCAGGAGGGAGACAAACCATAAGAGACTCTTAATCTCACAAAACAAACTGAGGGGTGCTGGGGAGTGGAGGGGTATGGGTAGGGTGGCTGGGTTATGGACATTGGGGAGGGTATGTGCTATGGTGAATGCTGTGAAATATGTAAGCCTGATGATTCACAGACCTGCACCCCTGGGGCAAATAATACATTATATGTATAAACAAACAAACAAACTAACTAACTAAGCTTTTGCTGGTGAAAGAAAGAAGGTCCTTGTAACCAAAGCATGGGGCAGAGTAACATAAGATGAGTTTGGAAATGTAAGCAGAGGCCAGCTCTTCATAAAGTTTTTGTGAGCCATGGTCAGGAGCTTGCATTTTGCTTTATATGCAATAAAAAGTTAATGAAGAGTTCTCGGGAAACCAAAATGATGTTATTTACATTTTTAAAAATTTTCTGTTTCTATATAAAAATATTTTCTACTCATAAAATGTCTTCTATGATCTCAAATCATTGACAAACAGTATCTACCACTTTTCTTCTGCCAAATTTTAAAATCTATAGGAAACAAGTGATTTTCCATCAAAATATGTTTCCAAAATTGATTCAGTGAAATGTAGAAACCTAAACATGTATAGAATTTTTAAAAATACATACTAAAGCATTACCTTTTAAAATGGCACCAGATTCAGAAGATTTGCAATTGTTTCTAAATTCATTGAAAAATCATTCCCATGTATCCTATTTCAGGGTATATGGAGGTAGGAGGACGTAAGTTTCCCTATCCATTCTATCATAATACTAATGCCAAAAACAAATAAAGGTATTCCAGTAAAGAAAACTAGAACAATTATAATAAAAATTAAAATCTGAGATTAGATATTAACAAATCAAATCTAACAATGCATTGAAATAGTTATTCTATAACTAAGTAAAGTTTATTCCAGAAAAGAAAAATTTCCCAATTTTAAGAAATGTATTAGTATTATTTATTACATTAAAAATTAAAAGAGGAAAATAAGTGATTACATAAATATACACACTCCCCCAAATTGAGATATTAAATTGGATATTCCTGAGCTGAAAAAACAACTAAAAAATGAGAATGGTTCCAAACATGACAAAAATATTAAATAAATCAATAAAGGGCACCTGGGTGTCTCAGTTCAGCTCAGGTCATGACCCCAGGGTCCTGGGATCAAGCCCCCCCCACTCCTCCTGCTTGTATTTCATCCCTCACTGTGTTTCTCTCTGTTAAAAAAAGAAATAAGATCTCTCTCTCTCTCTACACACACACACACACACACACACACACATATATAGAGAAAGGACAAAAATAATTATTTGCAGAGAACTTGGCACATGCCTGGAAAATACAAAAGATTCAACTAAAGACCCAGCTAAAAAGTTGTTTGTCGGGGCGCCTGGGTGGCTCAGTGGGTTAAAGCCTCTGCCTTCGGCTCAGGTCATGATCCCAGGGTCCTGGGATCGAGCCCCGCATCGGGCTCTCTGCTTAGCGGGGAGCCTGCTTCCTCCTCTCTCTCTGCCTGCTTCTCTCCATACTTGTGATCTCTCTCTGTCAAATAAATAAATAAAATCTTTAAAAAAAAAAAAGTTGTTTGTCCTAATTAGAGAATTTGGTAATGTGGCTAGAAGTAAAATAAATATATAAAAATTATTAACTTATTTCATGTTAGCACTGACCAGTTCAAAAAGTGAAGACATTGGTAGGGCGGGAGTTTACAGCCTATTCAAAATAGTGACAAAACCTAAAAATATATTCAACAAGAAAGCCATAAAACCTGTTGAAAATATGGAATAATGAGGAAACACATTATAACTCTCATATTTTTTTAAGCTTTTATTTACTTATTTGACAAAGAGGGAGAGAATTACAAGCAGGTGGAGCAGCAGGCAGAGAGGGAAGGAGAAGCAGGCTCTCCAAAGAACAAGGAGCCTGATGCAGGGCTCAATCCCAGCACCCTGGGGTCATGACCTGAGCCGAAGGCAGCCACTTAACTGACTGAGACACCCAGGTGCCCCTATAACTCTCATAGTGAAAACGAAAAATCTATCATTCTCAAGCCATTGCATAAATTTAATGTAATATCAATTAGAATCCCATAATATTATTTTGTTTTTGGCGTGATGACTTGGGTAGAAGTTGGAACTAGATAAAATAATTCTCAAAATCACCCAGAAGAATAAATGTATAAGAGAAAATTATGAAAAAAATAACAATGAAGGGGCTCACCTCCTAGATATTAAAATCTACAATACAGCTTATGTAAACAAATAATATGGTATGGAACAGCACAAGAAAGTAGGTCAGTAAAACAAACTACAGAACAAATTAAAGTGTATTCAGAAATTTAACATTTCATTAAAATAGCACTTCAATGCAATGGGAAAAGATGTATTCTTTAATAAAAATTAAAGTTGGGACAAGTGGCTATCCAAGGAAAGGAAACAATGTTAAATACTAAAATAAGTTTCAGATATAAGAAAGTAAACAAGAGGGGGGCCTGGGTGGCTCAGTGAGTTAAGCCTCTGCCTTCGGCTCAGGTCGTGATCTCAGGGTCCTGGGATCAAGCCCCGCGTTGGCTAAGCAGGGAGCCTGCTTCCCCCCTCTCTCTGTGCCTGCCTCTCTGCCTACTTGTGATCTCTATCTCTCTCTGTCAAATAAATAAATAAAATCTTTTTTTAAAAAAAGTAAACAAGAAAAAAGTATGTAAACATATTTTAAATAGTAAAACATTTTTATAACCTTCAGATATAGATCATCCTAAACAAGAAAAAAAAAAAAAAACCTCAGAAACCATGAGGGGAAAAACATATTATTGACCACAAGAAAATCAGAAGTTTCTCTACAGAAAATTAGACCATAAACAAGGTAAAAACAGAGTAAAAGAGAGGACAAAGGGCCAATATTCTAATATAGTCAATCCATTTCTGGGGTATCAGATGAATAGAAAGAGAAACAATCATTTCCTATTTTATGTTTTTTAAGTGTTTAAATTACATGACTTTCATTTTTGAGGTTATTTGGTAGTTTGCAGAAAAAAAGGAGAATTGCACTGGAGGTAGAAACCATATTATGACCGATTAAGAAATCAAAGGAAATTGAGAAAACAGAAAGTGGTGACAGGAAAGAATGAGATAGTGAAAGTGCAGGAAGTTATTTAAGTTGTGGACATTTTTACATTTGGGGAGAAAGAGTGAGTAGAAGAGAGAAAAGAAAGATACAAAAGGGGGAAGGAATGAGACTTGGGAGAGAAGGGAAAGAATTACCTTAAAATAAGGGAGATACCTCTTCCTATAACAGGGTAAGATCTGCCCCAGGCAACTTTCAAGGGAGACAGGAAGAGAACAGAGAGAATGCCTTTCTGATGATGGTCTCTATTTTCTCTTGGAAGAGGAAAAGGCTATGAATACATTACTGGCTAAGAATGAAAAGAATGAAAAGAATTCCTAAAGAAAGTAGTACATTTTAAGATAGCTGCTGTGTGGGGGCGCCTGGGTGGCTCAGTGGGTTAAAGCCTCTGCCTTGGCTCAGGTCATGATCCCAGGGTCCTGCGGATTGGCCGCATCTGGCTCTCTGCTCAGCGGGGAGTCTGCTTCCTCCTTTCTCTCTGCCTACTTGTAATCTCTGTCAAATAAATAAATAAAATATATATATAAAATAGCTGCTGTGGGGAAAAAGAAAACAAGCTGAGCAACGACAAGTCCGAAGGTTTCTGAACATCATGGAAGGCCTTGCTGGAGTTAGTATTAATGCCCGTCTGATTGGCCATACAGTTTTCTCCCACTGATTCCTAAGACAGAGAGTAGAACATAGACACCAGAGGAAGGATTCACGTGGAGTGAGAGATTGATTGATGGGATGGAATATGCAGGGAACAAAAGGAATTGAGGACATTATTATGATTATCAATGAAATCCCAGCTTGGTGGGAAAGGAAATAAAGACAGAGCCCCCAGATAAACCAAAAGTGTTTCCCAAACTTTATTATAAATAGAGAGCATCTTCAGAGGAATCCAAGGGGCATACTCTGAAAAATGCTAGTCTAGAAGAATGAGGCACATAGAAGAGATGAGTTTTCCAAAAAGTCAAAAACATGACAGAAAGAGTAAGAAAGTTCTGAAGGGAAGTGGGCATAGGTGTGGTTTAGACTGGTGCATTGTCAGCAAAGGAAGGGAGTTAAGAGTTTGAGGATTGCTTAATGCTACTGCCACACACCAGATATCCTTCACTGCCTTAATTTCTCCACTAAAGATATTAAGATGCTATTTTCCCTCCTTGTATTTTTTAGTTAAGGGTAAGTGTAACTACTGAGAAGTTTGAGATTTTCTTTAACCTGTAAAAAAAATTTTTTACGTGAAGCCACGTAAGCTTGAGATGTGGTGAAATAATTTACCCAGAAGGCTTTCCAGCCTATTAGTTTTCATTATTAGAGAGGTAATAGGACTTTGCTTATTTTTTGTGGTTTTGCTTTTTTGAGATATGGTTACCTAAGTGAGGCCTGTATTGGTTAATTTTGTGTGTCCCTTCACTTGGCTAAAGGATACCCATATAGCTCATAATCAATTATTTCTGGAAGTGTCTGAGGGTATTTCCAGAAAAGGTTAGCATTTGAGTGGATAGACTGAGTAAACAAGATGCCCTTACCAATCTGAGTTGGCATTTCCCAACCCCCTGAGAGCCTAAACAGAACAAAAGGTAGCTCAAGGATGAATTTGCTCTCTGCATGAGCTGAGACGGCCATCTTTTCCTGCCCTCAGACATTGGTTCTCCTGGTTCTTGGGTCTTTGGACTCAGACTAAATCACACCTCCAAATTTCCTGTCCTCCAGGCTTCAAATAGCTTCTCAACATTCATAATTGTGTGAGCCATTTCCTAAAATAAGTCTCCTTTTAAATATACATATATCCTATTGGTTTTGTTTCTCTGGAGAACCCTGACTAATACATTAAGTAATAGCTCTAATACTGAACTAAGTGTGATAAGAAATATAGAGAAATAAATGTTGTAATATCATCCTCAAGTAATTTAGAGTTGAGTTGGTAGGGCGAAAGGAACAAGAAATAATGATTAGTAAGTGGTTAGATTAGTCAGAGAAAGCTCCTGAAAGGCAACTAAGGAATCTTATTTCTTGATTCATTTCATTTATTCACTTACTGTACAAGGTTTCCTAAATTTCAAATGGCAGCTGATGATTATGCTAGTAAGGAACGTCCATTCTTATCAGAACCTCACCAACTTTAATAGAGCTTTGTAATTGTGCAAAAGCCACCTGATCTATCCTTTGCATTTGGATTAGCAGTTTTTCTATTTCTCTATTTTTCAGAATTTTCACCTCCACAGACTTAAAGATAGTTGTGGAATGTGGCTTTCCTTTGCAAAAAAAAAAAAAAAATCCAGTGCCAACACTGTTCCCTCAGGCCAGCAATTCCCAGGCTTTGATATTTTAGTTTAGTGGTAACCATTGTGTTTCTTTTCATCATGAAAAATTTTGAGTTATTTTGGGCATAGGTTCAAGGTTACATGCTGAAGGCATGGACCCCATCCCTGAATTCACTAGCAAACTCAACCATAATTAAAGCTGTGGTTGACCATGGAGATAAGATAGGGCTAAAGTCACACCTATACTGTACGGATAACTTACCAAATAGACTTCCACTTTGGACAATGACTCCCTTTCCTCCTTTCTTAATCTGGAATTATATGCAGCTTATTTTTTTCTTTTCTTTCATAAAGAATTAGCTTATGTGATCGTGGGCACTGGGATTGCCAGAGTTGCACATATTCTCCATGGCTAAATCCACAGGTCTGTTCTCTGCCTTCATTTTACTTGAATTATCTGAACAGGTGATACAGTTGATCAATCCCTCCTCTTTGAAACACCTTCTCTACTTGATCTTTTTGGGGTACCACATTCTCTCCATTTTTCTGCTACTCCCCTGGCTGTTCCTTTCCATTGTCCTCTGCTGGTTCTTCTTCATCATTCCAATACCCTAACATTTGGAGTTTAAAATTAAGCTCATGGGGACACCTGGGTGGCTCAGTTGGTTAAGCAGCTGCCTTCGGCTCAGGTCATGATCCCAGCGTCCTGGGATCAAGTCCCACATCAGGCTCCTTGCTCAGCAGGGAGCCTGCTTCTCCCTCTGCCTCTGCCTGCCACTCTGTCTGCCTGTGCTCGCTCTCTCTCTCTCTCTCTAACAAATAAATAAATAAAATCTTAAAAAAATAAAAATTAAAAAAAATAAAATTAAGCTCATGATCATTCCTCCACACCTGTTGTGATCCCATTTTCCCACCTCAAGAAATGTAACTTTTTCCTTTCAGTTGCTCACACTAAAAACTTGGGAGTCATCATTGACTCCTCTTTCCTCTCACATTCCACATCCTGTTAGTCAGGAAATTCTGTCAGGTCTGTCTCTGAAGTTTATCTGAATGTGAACCCTTCACCACCTCCACTTTCCCCCTCAGCCATGACTCCTTCCTGGAGTCATGGAGCTTCCTCCATGTACCTCTAAAGTGCACCCATAACACAGCAGACTGAGTCTTCAAAATATGTCATCTCATGTCACCTCTTTGCTCAAAATTCTCTAATAGCTCCCATCTCACTTAAAGTAAAAGACGGATGGGGCACCTGGGTGGCTCAGTGGGTTAAAGCCTCTGCCTTTGGCTCAGGTCATGATCTCAGGGTCCTGGAATCAAGCCCCACATGGGGCCCTCTACTCAGCGGGGAGCCTGCTTCCCTTCCTCTCTCTCTGCCTGCCTCTCTGCCTACTTATGATCTCTGTCTGTCAAATAAATAAATAAATAAAATCTTTAAAAAAAAAAAAGTAAAAGACGGTCCCTATAATGACAAGGCCTTCCATGACCTGACACCTAAAGCTTTTCTGATTTCATATCCTTCTACTCTTTCTCTAATGCCTCTCCAGTCACAGATCTGCTTTCTGTTTCCCTGACATTCAAGGAATGCTCCTGACTTGGGAATTCTGTGCCAACTATTCCTGCTGTTTGCAATGCTCCCCCTCCATGGAGCTACATGGCTCATTCCCACATGGCCCTCAGGTCTTTGCTCAAACATCACCTAATCACAGAAAGCTTCCCTAACCAACTTACAATTGCAAATTACAACAACAACAACAAAGGAACCCCATCCCAGCACGCTCTTCCCTTTTCTTATTTAATTTTTCCCATAGCACATACCATTATCCAATATACTATTTATTTTACTTATTTACTGTTGCTTTTCCTCCCATCCACAAGATGTAGACTTCTCATAACCAGGTCTTTTTGTTGTGTGTTTTCTTCATTGCTATATGCTTAGTGCTTAGAACAGTGTCTGACACATATAGTAGGTACTTAATGTTTTGAATGAATGGTCGTGTCTTACTCCAAAGCCATGTGATAAAACAAATCTCAAGTAAAGCTCAAACACAAGACTCTGAAGAAGTTATGTCCATGACTACTTAACTGCTTACACCAACCCAAAGACCAAGAGAGTGTATTGTTCTGCTTTATTTTGTTTCAGTTCCATTATATATCATGTCCTTTTATCCCAGGATAGCTGGCCTTTCCCAGTTGACATGCAGAGTAAAGTATATGGCCTTTCCCATATACTTTACTCTGTTCTCCCACCGTCATGTGGTTTCTTCACCACAGTATAATCTGTTCCTTTCTAAAGAGAAAAACTATCTTACTAAAATGTAAATATATCTTAGGATTGTCCTGCACATCAGAGATAACTCTAAAACAATGAGAGTGAAGCAGAATTTTTCCATTATAAAAAACAAACTACTTGAAAAGCCATGGAGCCATATTTTTCCTGCTCTTGACTTTGACCAAACTGGGCTGGTTATTAATAAAAATAACATCACATTTGGGTCATTCAAAAGGGAAGAAAGAGGTATAATGAGTTAGGGTAGAAGAGAATAGGGCTCATAGCTAAACTGAAGGTGCCAACTGGGCCTATTAGTTGCTAATCTGGGATTATGCAATGCTTCAAATAACATTAAATATCTGATATGCTCTGTTCTTGGGAAAAGTTCTTAGTTACATCCTGGTCACTCTGCATGTCAAATGGCAAAACCACCAAAATAGCAGGGTGGATCTGTAGTGTCTAAGCTTGCTGCACCCCAAGGGGCTGGTTCCCGCTGGTCACACACACACCAATTACTCTTATAGTTGATGCACATGATCCCTTACAGGACATTGATGTATCTTAGCTCATGGACCATGATTTATATGACTTACGGTTTCTGTCTAGTTGATTATTCCATTCTATCCCAGTCCTTGAATCATCTGAGCCTTCCCCTAGTGTCGCCTGTATTTCATCTCCCAATCCAAGACTTTCCTGTTCATTCCTTTAACCCAGAGGAAACATGAGCCAGTTAACATCTCCACATATCACCCCAACCACCACACTCTTGCTCCAGAATTCTGTTTAGGGCAATCCCAGCATCTCCAGCCTTTCTTCAGAGTAAGATCCCCTGAAAATCTTGTTCTTCTCACTCTTTTCAACACCTGTGGTTCCATCACTGCTTATAAGAGCAGACAATATAAAAATGGGGTTCAAACGGTTTTTCCTTAAACTTGATTTTCATAAACACCTCCTCTGGCCTTCCTGTCTCACCTAAGAGAGAGAGAATAGTTAAGAAAGACCTGCAAAGCCCAGATACACAAGCCCAAGAAAAGACTGAGGTTTAGTAGTAAGATGATAGAATTTATATTTAATTTAATTTAATTTAAATATAGACATTTTACTCCCACTACTGCCACCCAAAGGACTCAGTATAACAGTGACCTATAGCTAAAGAACCACAAGGCACAGAATCTTTCTAAGAAGGAATACTTAGGGAAGCCTGAAGTTAATAGCAGAGACAAAAGCACCTGTGGCACCTAGAGCTTTAGCAAACATTAAACACAATCCAACCTACACCATTTGCTTGCCTGGTTCACAGACATTTGGGTTTGGACTAGACTATACCGTCAGCTTTCTGGGGCCTCCAGATTGCAGATGGCAGATCATTGATCTCTCATCCTCCATAATTATATGAGCTAATCCCTATTCTATACATCCAGATAGACAGACATAGATATAGATGATATAGGCATAGATGATATAGATATAGATATATCATTTGTTCTATTTTTCTGGAGAATCCTGACTAATACTGAGTCTCTTATACTTTTGAGTGATAATCATATTAGGGACAGACTGTAGTCCAGTGTAGTCCAAGATATACCATAGATTCTCTAAATTACTAGGAGGAAATTGAAATTTATTCTTAGTCCAAATGAATTTCAAGGGCCCTTGAAAGTTCTTCCAGTCTATTTTTTTATTTCTCTACCTCTTGATATTTATCCATCATTGTTAAACAAAAGGTGATTAGGTATCAACTTGCTAAACATAAATTGAAATTATACTATTCTAAGGAATTACAACTAGAGAAATGAGCCCAGCTGCCAAAGATGAAGCTATGCCATATTTTTGGAAATTTAAAAATAAGGATATCCTCTGCTTTCTTGAGGTGTCTCCTCCCTCTAACCTATTTTGAGGTAATGGCCTCCAAAGGCTAAGGATTAGGGAGATGAAACAAAGAGAAGTACCAAAATAAAGTCTTCTCCCCCTAGGGAGAGTTGACTTAATAAAATTATTCTCTCTAATGCCTTGGGAGTGAAAAAAAGTTCTGACTTTACTTAACTGGCTCTCCCCCATGCTCAATTTATTCATAGAAAGAGTTTCCTTTCTGGGCATTCAAATATAACACATAGATACTCTAAAACTTTGTAGAAATATAAAGAAATCTAAAGTAAAAATAAATGGCCATGCATTTTTTTTCAGTAAACACATATATTGAGTACCTCCTATGTGTCTGACACAACTAAGAGATAAAAAGAAACATAAGGCATTGCCCTGAATGTTGCAGAGTCAGGGAGAGATGCAACATGCAAATATGTAGCATTTCCCTCAAAGGCTAATGAAGAAAATAGAAACACTCCAGGTATTTCAGCAAAGGAAATTTAAAATGGGGAATTGGTTACACAAGTGATGGGAGCATTGATAAAACAAAGAGGGGTGGTGAAGCAAACCAGAGATTAACTAAAACAGGAAACCACTCCAAGATCTAGAGGTAGAAGGCTATTGGGGTGCCTGGAGGCTCAGTCAGTTAAGCAGCCAACTCTTTATTTTGGCTCAGGCCATGATCTCAGGGTCATGATCTCAGGGTTGTGAGATCAAGTCCCATGTTGAACCTCATGCAGTGCTCCATGCCAGGCATGGAACCTGCTTAATATTCTCTCCCTCTCTCTCCCTCTCCCAATTCTCTCTCTCTCTCTCTAAAAAAAAGGTGGGGCTGGAGAAGGTGTTAACAGAACCTTTAAGCCTCAGAAAAGATGTAGCCCCTGCTGAAAACTGGAAAAATACTCTTAGAAATGGAGAAAGGGAGAAACAGAGAGGGAGAGACCCAATTCTCCTTTCCTCTGCCCTCTATTCTCCTTCCAGACTCTCTCATACAAACTCATTTAAAAAGTGTTAGTAAGGGAGCCAGAGAAATGGAGTTTGCAGAAGAAGGGTGAGGAATGGACCTGAGAAATAGGAAATGATTGATATATGAAGCAATAATCCTTTAGGTGAGTCTATTCTATTCTATTCTATTCTACTCTATTCTCACTTCGGCATTCCAAAGCAAGCTTCCAGGAGAACTTATATTTGCAAGAGAACTCCACAGCCACACAAAGACCAGATTGCCCCCATCCAAATTTTATTATGCCTCTTCTATATATCCCATCAGCTTACATATATTCAATTTGCCCCGTTGACAAATCCTGACACGTGTTCATAGTGATTTTTGTGATGTGAATATTTTGTCTCTCATGTATATTGCAAACCTCTCTCATACCATATAGTGTTTCATTCTGCAACCTGCATCCATCCCCTCTACCCCTACTCTGCCTAGATTTCTAAGTAGTGTAGACAAACTATGTATTTAGAAATAGTTTAAGTATGCATTTCAAGAGATTAGACTAAGGTAATGATTCATGAAAAAAACTTCTGTGGCCAAGTAAATTAGTGAAAATCATATATTGTTTTCTTCTTAGAGAATTGCAATGAAGGTTAGTTAATTTAGAGACTCAGAGAAGTCCTCCAAGTTTTCCCAAATTAATTGAACACAGAAAACTTTTGTTCTTATAATGCCTATTAATACCCCATGAATACACTGTGATAAACACGGATTTAGATCATGTCACCACAATGTCAGTCTTAGCATCACTAGCATTTATTGTTCAGGACATTGTGTGAGGTACCGCTGGAGATATTGGATTGTAAGATACAATCTATTCCCACAGATGATTATAATAAAGTTGAGCCTGAACATATAAATAAAGAGATAAATAATAATTTAAGGCACATGGCATAAGTATCAAATGGGTGGTCCAAACCAAGACGGCAGCAAGCATGAACAGGAGGCAGGATTGTTGTAATCTAAGTGGCTGGGGAAGGTTCTAGAAGAATCTGAGACTTGAGTTCATCCTTGGGAGAAAACACACACACATTCACATACACAGGGGCAAAAATACGGATGGCATATTTAGGGAAAACAAGAAGACCAGTTTAGACTTGCTCAAGTAGATAGCGTCAAAGTGTAACATACCTTGCTTCAGTTGCTATAATAAGGATATGGATCTTTATTATATAGGCCAAGAGAACTACTGAAGGTCCTTGAGAGAAGGAGCATCTCAGATAAATAAGTGTGTTTATATAAAGTGTGGTTCCCCTCAGCAACTAGAACAAATGTGTTCAAAAAAGTCTTTTTGTTGGGGGAGGAGTCAAGATGGCGGAGAAGTAGGAGGCTGAGACGACATCAGCCAGCAGGAGATCAGCTGGATAGCCTATCAAACCATTCCGAACACCTACAAATCCAACAGGAGATCGAAGAGAAGAAAAACAACAATTCTAGGAACAGAAAATTGACCACTTTCTGAAAGGTAGGACCAGCGGAGAAGTGAATCCAACGCGACGGGAAGATAGACCCCAGGGGGAGGGGCCGGCTCCCGGCAAGCGGCGGAGCACAAAATCAGAACTTTTAAAAGTCGGCTCCACGGAGGGACATCACTCCAGAGGCTAAACTGGGGTGAAGACCTCACGGGGACAACGTGGACTCAGGTCCCACGGGGTCACAGAAGGATCGGGGGTGTCTGAGTGTCGCAGAGCTCACAGGTATTAGAGCGGGGAAGTCGGCTGCGGAGACAGAGCCGAGATTTCCTAGTGGTCTGTGACACGGACCGGTGCTCTGTGGCACTGGCCGGTGCTCTGTGCGAGGGGTCCCCACAAGATCCGGGGAGACTCCGACCCGGGAGAGCTCAGGGATCTACGGGGTCCGGAGACTCCAGGTGGGACTCTGCCAGAGACAGAGACGCTTGGTCACAGGCTGGGTGAGCTCAGAGCGCTCCCAGAAGCCAGTGAGACGGGACTGATGACGCACGATTTTCTCTGAGCGCGGTTTGCGGGCGCGCGCGGTCTGCGGGTGCGCGCAGTGTCGGCGGGCCCGCGGTGTCGGCGGCCCACGGAGTCTGCGGGCCTGCAGTGTCTGCGGGCGCGCGGTGTCTGCGGGCGGGCGCGCGCGCACTCTCCGGCGCAAACGCGGGCTAGGGAGACTGGAGGGATTAAACGCTTTTCTCTGAAGGCGCACTGAAGACTGGGGCCCCTAGCTCTCGGCTCCTCTGAACCGGAGATTGGGAGGCCGCCATTGTCATTCCCATCCTCCGGAACTCTGCAGAAAGCGCATTCAGGGAACAAAAGCTCCTGAAAGCAAACCTGAGAGGATTACTTAGCCCGGCCCCTGGTAAGGGCGGTGCAACTCCGCCTGGGGCAAAGACACCTGAGAATCACTACAACAGGCCCCTCCCCCAGAAGATCAAAGAAAGACAGCCAAGACCAAGTTCACTTAACAAGGAGAACAGCGGATTCTTATCTGGACAAAATGACAAGGTGGAAAAACTCACCACAAAAAAAAGAGCAGGAGACAGGACCGAAGGCTAGGGACCTAATCAATACAGACATTGGTAATATGTCAGATCTGGAATTCAGGATGACGATTCTCAAGGTTCTAGCCGGGCTCGAAAAAGGCATGGAAGATATTAGAGAAACCCTGTCAGGAGAAATAAAAACCCTTTCTGGAGAAATAAAAGAAATAAAGTCTAATCAAGTTGAAATAAAAAAAGCTATTAATGAGGTGCAATCAAAAATGGAGGCTCTTACTGCTAGGATAAATGAGGCAGAAGACAGAATTAGTGAGATAGAAGACCAAATGGCAGGGAATAATGAAGCAGACCAAAAGAGAGACAATCAACTACTGGAACACGAGGGGAGAATTCGAGAGATAAGTGATGCCATAAGACGAAACAACATTAGAATAATTGGGATTCCAGAAGAAGAAGAAAGAGAAATAGGAGCAGAAGGTATACTGGAGAGGATTATTGTAGAGAATTTCCCTAATATAGCAAGGGGAACAAGCATCAAAATCCAGGAGACGCAGAGAACACCTCTCAAAATCAATAGGAATCGACCCACACCCCGCCATCTAATAGTAAAATTTACAAGTCTAAGCGACAAAGAGAAAATCCTGAAAGCAGCACGGGACAAGAAGTCTGTAACGTACAATGGTAAAAATATTAGATTGGCAGGAGACTTATCCACAGAGACCTAGCAGGCCAGAAAGAACTGGCATGATATATTCAGAGCACTAAACGAGAAAAACATGCAGCCAAGAATACTTTATCCAGCTAGGTTATCATTGAAAATAGGAGAGATTAAAAGCTTCCAGGACAAACAAAAACTGAAAGAGTTTGTAAACACCAAACCAGCTCTACAGGAAATATTGAAAGGGGTCCTCTAAGCAAAGAGAGACC